>CM076581.1:1133504140-1133564959 GCA_034641835.2 Pinus albicaulis | reverse complement strand
CGCTGCCCACCTTCGCTCTGCAAGCTAGGTCTGGGAGCCTTACAGCGCCGCTCTGGCTGCTGCGCCCCTGCGCACAGCCTCGCCCTCCCCTGCAGCTGCTCGATGGAGATCCCTGAGGGCTCTGCCCCCCCTGCTGATCCGCCCCCCGAAGTCTCCGCCTTCAGAACATTGATTGCCTACGGGACAAAACGCCCCCCTACGGCATTCCAGCAGAAATTTGTCAAAAGATTGGATACGATTCCTACAATTTCCCTGCCAGAGGAAGACACCTGCAAAGCTGCACTGAACCTGGCAGAAAGAGGTCTCATAGGCCAGTTCACAGGCTTATGGCCTTCACCCAAATCTGTGGAGGACTGGACGCAAAGAAACTGGAAACCACTGATAAAAGACGGAGTAAAGAGTTATTTCGTGGGCAAAGGGTTTTTCGTATTTGTGTTTGAAAGCATGGAAGACAGAAGCTTAATATTCAGAAATGGCCCCTACTTCATGGGGCCACAAGGCTTGTATTTAAACAAATGGACTCCAGATTTCGACCCTTCCCAAGACGTTCCATCTGTCGTGCCGGTGTGGGTGAGACTCCCTCATTTGCCTCTACACTGCTGGAATCAAAAATCGCTCCAGATCATCGGGAACGCACTAGGAAAATACATAGATCAGGCTGTAAGAAAAGACCAATATTCATGCGCCCGAATCTGTGTAGAAGTGGATCTTGAGGAAGGTCTGCCTGAAGCTATCAAGCTCTCGGTGGCAGGCTGGACGCACGTCCAAGAGCTCGACTATGAACAGCTCCCCTTCAAATGCCGACATTGTCATGGTCACGGACACTTCGCAAAGCACTGTAAGAAGAGAACAGAGGAGCAATCTGAAAAACAAAGTGGGGACCAATGGACCCTAGTCCAGAGAACAGCCCATGCAAAAAAAGACGCAGGAAAAAGCACTGCAACAGCGCTAGGAACATCCCCATCCCTTCTCAGGAAAAGGAAGAAATCCCAAAAGGAACGGAGGGTGTACAAACTGATCCACCGAACAAAACTCAGGAAAATGAGGTACATGCAGAAGCCCCTCCTCCAAGCAAAGAGGGTGGGGTCAACATACAGATCGAGGCAGCCCAAGGCAGCCCCTCCAACCCCACCTATGCAGAAGTCACAAAGAAAAAGGCAGTCGAAAGCTCAGAGTCCTCAGAGGAAGAATTCTTTGAACGCCCATTAAAAAGAGCCGGAAGAAAATCCCGCAAGGAAAAAAGAGAGGAAGAAGCAGAAAGGCTCAAAACGCAAGGAAGCCAGTCCACAATAGAAATGACGATCGGAAGAAATAGCAGACCCAGGTCAACCAAGGGTGGCTCCACCCCGCTCACAGGTAAATAATGAAGCTAGTCTCTTGGAATTGCAGAGGACTGGGGAACCAGGCAAAAATAGAAGCAGTAAAGGACCTTTTAAAGTCGGAACCTGCAGAAATCCTCTTGCTCCAAGAGACTAAGATAGCAGGACAAGCTCTGCTGGAAATCAGTACATCAAAATGGAAGAAATGCTCAGGTATAGCAGTCAGTGCTCGGGGCTCTTCGGGAGGACTGGCAACTCTCTGGACCGAAGATAAATTTCAGCTGATCAAAACTCACGAAACCCAACACTGGATATTCACAGAAATAATCCATCTTGCAAGTAAGTTGGCTATCTCTCTTGTCAATCTTTATGTGCCTGTCAATTATTCTGAAAAAAGAGACTGCTGGAACTCCCTGGCAACGTTTCTAGAGCAGGCAACCCCTAACAACATCATTCTTGCTGGGGATCTCAACATCGTATTGAAAGCCAAAGAGAAAAGAGGAGGCACCAACTCCAAAGATCCCATGGTAGCCGTTGTAGAAGAGCTCGCTCAGCAATGGGATCTACAAGATTTCAATCCAACCCAAGGACTCTTCACCTGGTCTAACAATCGAACTGGGACAGACCACATTTCTGCCCGTTTGGACTGCTTTCTAGTGCAAACCTCTCTCCTTATGATTAAAAATATCATAACAACCAAAATTCTGCCCAAGCTGTCCTCAGATCACAAGCCAATACAACTCTGTCTAGAAGACGAAGAGGACTTGGGTCCCATTCCTTTTCGTTTTTCTCCTCAATGGATCGAAAGGGAGGGTTTCTTTGAGACGGTGAAAACAGCTTGGGCCTCCTCCATCTCAGGTTCTCCAAGCTTCGTTTGGGAGCAAAAGTTGAAACTTACCAAAAAAGCTTTGAAGGACTGGATTAAGAAACCTCCCTCCAATCCTACCTCCCAAAGAGTTGATGCAGTCCTGGAACTGCACACCCTACAAAACGAAATGGAGAGCAAAAACATCAGTGCAGAACTTCTGGACATGGAAATAAAAGCTCAGAGAGCAGCCTATCATTCCTTCAGAAAAGAGGAAGAGTACTGGAGATTAAAGTCTAGAAGCTTGTGGCTGAAAGCTGGGGATCGCAATACCTCTTTCTTTCACCGGCAGTATCGAGCCAGATTATCAAGGAATTATATAGCAGAAATAAAGACAGCGGATGGCCAAACCTGCAAGGGATTCCAGCAAGTCAAAGAAGCAGCAGCAACACATTTCCAAAATATTTTCAGCTTGGACACCCAAGGTGAAGAAGTGGATGAGGCAGATTTTCTCAATCACATCCCATCCCTCATCTCTCCGGAAGACAACTCTGAATTATGCAAACCGGTTTCGGAAGAAGAGATTATTAAAGTCATTTGGTCCATGGAATCTGACAAGGCCCCCGGACCGGACGGATTCACCATGCATTTCTACAAAGTCTGCTGGGACATCATAAAATATGACCTTCAAAAGATGATCCGGGGATTCTTGAATAAAGCTAAAGTAGGTGGCAGCACCAACTCAACCTACTTAGCTTTGATTCCCAAAGACTCCAACCCGGAAACTTTTGCTAGATTCAGGCCAATATCGTTATGTAATGCCTCCTACAAGATTTTGGCAAAGCTGTTGGAAAGCAGATTAAAGCCCTTGCTCCCTCAGATTATCTCTAGCTCCCAAGGAGGTTTCGTGGAAGGCAGGCACATTCTGGACAACATGATACAAGTGCAGGAGACCATACACTCAAGTAAGCAGAGAAAAGAGAAAGGTATGATTATTAAGCTAGACATGGCGAATGCGTTTGATAGAGTCAACAGAACGTTTCTCAGCAAAGTTTTGCTCTCCTTTGGCTTTTCTTCACAGTTTGTAAACCTCATAAAAGCCTGCACGGATAACCCATGGATAGCCCCCCTCATTAATGGAAGGTCAGTCAACTTTTTCCAAGCTAAGAGAGGCATCAGGCAAGGACGCCCGCTCTCCCCCTTCCTATACATCTTAATGGCGGAATCTCTAAGTCGTAAACTTGAAGCAGAAAGAAGGTCAGGCTCTCTACCGGGCCTCAAGCCCACCAGCAGCGTTAACCCTTTGAATCACGCACTCTTTGCAGATGACTCGATTCTTTTGGGAGGTGCTTCAATCAGAATTGCGAAGGCCTTTGACACAGTCATCAGAAATTACTGCAAAGTCTCAGGAGCTCTGGTAAATGAAAAAAAAAGCGAAGTCTTCAGCTGGAACAGTGATCAACAGGAGCTCAATACTATAGCTAACATTCTTGGTTTCAAAGGGCACTCCCAATGGGACAAGATCAGATATCTTGGGCTCCCCATAATCTCAGGAGTGAACAAGAGGTCGCTTTGGAGCGACATCATAAGCAAATTCAAATCCAAAATATCGAAATGGGGAGGATTCTGGTTAACGAAAGGAGGTAAGGTCATTTTGATAAAATCTCAGCTGTTTGCTTTAATAATTTACCAGGCAGCCTTCTTGCTCGCCCCCAGAAATGTGATGGACCAAATCTCCTCTCTCCTCAGAGATTTCCTCTGGCAAGGAGGCAGGGGCAATGAGAAGAAGCAGCACCTGGCAAATTGGGACATTGTCAAAAAGCCCATCGATGAAGGAGGATTGCAAATACGTGACCCCTCCCTGGTCAACCTTACTCTCGGCAGCAAAATCCTGTGGAAGATGATTAAAGATCCTAAGCACCCTGTTAGCGCTACTCTGAGATCAAAATACACTGTCAAAGCCGATTTCAGAAACCTCCAGCTTGGTTATATTGCCAACAACACGCTGCTGTGGAAGATCTGCTATAAGAGCAGCAAATTTTTCAAACGTAATGCATATAGGATACCTGGGAATGGTAAGCACGTCCGCCTTTGGCATGACCGCATAATGGGGCGGAATCCATTAATCGAAAACGATGAGATCTCTGATGTAAGAGATTGGCTCATATCAATGGGCAAGGTAAGTGTATATGACATTTCGGCCTGGGATCACAGAGAAGAATGGACCGGTTGGGCAATCCACGACCCCCCTTCCCATCTGCAACCTCAACTAAACTGTCTGCTCGAATTTTTGGAAGGCGCAGCTCCGATTCACCTTTCAATGCAGGATCGATGGGGCTCGGGTCGATCTGGGGAATACACAACAGCAGAAGGTTACAAAGCGCTCCAGACAACAGGAAATAGCAAGCACAGTGCAGCGTTCTGGAAAAACGTATGGGAGCCTCTAGCCCTCCCAAAAGTTACTTTTTTCTTCTGGACACTGATTCACAACAAGATTCTTACCGGCGATAATCTGGCTAAAAGAAAGTTTGCTGGCCCTCAAAGATGCGCCCTTTGCTGGAGCAACGTTGAGACAGCACATCATCTATTTATTGACTGTCTGTTTGCCAAAGAAGTTTGGGAACTCATGCTCCACGAATTCCAAATGAGCGCTCCCACACAGCCCTCTGTCTCAGAAATTTTTGCAGAATGGAGTCACCTTTACCCTCATCGAATTCCTCATAAATCTTTCTAGCGCAAGGTATGGAACGCTCTGCACAAATTTGTCTGCTGGCAGATTTGGTTGGCCCGCAACCAGAAGATCTTCAATGACATGAACCACTCTCCCTTGCAAGTTGCAGCAAAAGCCAGAACGTTCCTCCTTGAAGCATCCCAGCAGCAGTACCACAAAGAGGATGCTTCGCTTCTGCCGGTTGAGAAAAGGTGGCTCGGATCTTTTGAACCTCAAAGCAGAAAGATCCTCCTATCTCCCCAAAGTGAGCTTCCAATCTGGAAAAAGAGAGACTCGGATGTAACATTTCAACTCTGGTGGAGGACTCAAAAAACACACACAATCTTCTTCGATGGGGCGTCCAAAGGAAACCCCGGTCCCTCTGGTGCTGGTGGGATCATCTACTCCCCAGACGGTGCTTCCAGTGACTCTTTCTTCTGGGGTCTTGGCCTGAAGACCAATAATCAAGCGGAGCTTCTCATCCTCCTCAAAGCATGTCAAATTTCTAGAGAGAAAGGGATCAAAGATATTCAGGTCTTTGGAGACTCGGAGATTCTCATAAACAAGATGAATACAGAAGAACAATTCGGAAACGCAGGCCTCAACAGAACATTGGAAAGACTGAAAAGAGTCATCCGTGCTTTTGCTTCCATCAAATTTTATCATATCCTTAGAAGCTCCAATTGTGAAGCGGATTCGATGGCCAATAAAGGGAGCGCAACGGGCAAAGGGCTGCTCTTCATAAATGAGGACAGATTTGTAGAAATCCCATGCTAATGTCAAGATTGAAAAGCAGATTCTGCTGTTGAAATTTGATGTATTTAGGGCTGCTCAGGCAAAGCCCCACTCTTTCTTTTCCACATAAATAAATAAATAAATAAATAAAAAAAAAAAAAAAAAACATATCCGTTACAGTTAAAAAAAAAAATAATCCCAACCTTACTATGGTCACTAGATTTGTTGTTGATATTACAATCCAATATGGTCAAAAAAGTTGGTATGATGTTTAAACCGTATACTTTTCAAATTTGTTTCTACATCAATTTTAAATAAATTATTTGAAAACATATATTAAATATTAAAAAAAATTTAATAAGAGACACTCTCCAATCTTGTTTGAAATTGTATCACTAGATTCCTCTGAAAAACACTATTTCCTTTATAAGTTAGACTACATCTTTAAATATATTTATATGCATCTAATAAATATTTATTTCAAAATTATTTTTATAACAATTTATTTTTATTTTTATAATAATTTATTTGTATTTGTAATTTTATTTTTACTTTATATAATTATAATATAGAATTCCTTCAGTATAGAATTCTGTAGAGATAGTTTAATTAGTGATAGCTATGAAAATAAAGTGTCATGAAGAGGTTTGCAATTCAAATCCCCTAGATTCAGTTGTATCTAGAGAAAAATGTATACATACAAATTAGAGATTATAATGCTAATTATTGTAATAGACCCATGTCATAGAAACATGAGAAACCTAAACCCCATATCACAAGAATAAGAAGCATATATGTGACAACTGCATTTAAGGATAACTAGTTGCTAATTATTGTCTTAAGAGAAAGACTCGAATTATTAATGTTTTGCTAAAAGGTTAATTTCATTAATGACCAATTGTGAATAATAAATTAGATATGGGAATTAACTTTATAAAAGTAAAAGCTGATGGTAAATTTTTTCCAAAAATTGGGAAGTGGTTGGGGACAGTTGGAAACAGTTACCTACTCCTCTAGGATAAGAGACTAATTCCAGTGAGGAGTAGGGGTTCTGTTGATGGAAAAAGGGAGAGTGATAATTTTCTAGAGTTGGTTGTAATCAGTGGAATACACTCAGAAAATCCTGAACTACTTCTGGTACTCACTGGACTAGGTGTCCTGAGGTCACAGGAGAAGAATCCACTATTAACCCATACCTTTCAGGATTGGAGCATGGGGGCAAGAGGAGGATGTAATCGCCTCTCGTGAAGGTTGGGAGGACCACAAATGTAACTTACAAATCCATATAAGTAACTATGTATGCTCAAAAGAATTAGGTATTGAATATTTATCATCTGGATAAGTACAGGAAACTGTCGTGTTCACCGGAATAGGGTTGCTGTTGTTTTTAGGAATTTAGATTTTGAAGAAAGAGTTCAATCTCTGAGTTAATGAATTCCTATTATGTCATTTTCATATTTATATGGAATGTTATAATTTATATGTAAAATGACATTATGATATTTTTAAAGAAAACAGGAAAACACAGTAATATTAGTCTACGTAAGAAGATGTGAAAATTAAAATTATACTTTATAATGAACACAGTAGGGTTTGCTTAACACTGGAAATAAAAGAAGTTAAGTGGGAATTTCTAGTTATAGGCCTAAAAAGATTTACAACGAGTTTATTTAATAGAGAAACTACATATTGTAGTAAACAAAATTAACCTGTAGAACACTGGAAAAGTGGAGAGATACATAGGGTAAAGTGACACTGAAGTTTTTGTGCAGTAGTATCTTAAATTGTAAAACAAAAGAAGAAAATGCTTGTATGTATTTGTACTGAGAACATGAAATTCATTATTATTTCTTTTATTGATAAGAGGAAGTTGTCGGTCAAGGGTATGGGTGGAACCCTAACCCAAGACCCATTGCTTCCGTGAAGCCTCTATACACAGACACATTATGTAGGTGGTCCAGACACTAGATATTTACTTGGGAAATAAAGAATGCGGTGAAATGAAAGTAAAACTTAAATGACATAAACTCTTATATATATAAAGACAGAAGGAAAACCATATATTACATGAAAACCTGAGAGAAGACTGTCTTCCAGATTTAACAATGCCATATCATCATGAATGAACAAAAATATTAAATAGGGAGTAAATCTAGAACAATACGAGTACATGAAACTTCAGAAATTAAAATCTCATTATCTTAAAATTGAGACAAGTCATTGTAGACCATATAACATATGAAGTCTCATAAGATGAATTTAAGTTTCATAACAGTAAATTCATTTACACAGCAGTTGCATTACAATTCAACCCCTGAGAAAGAAAAGAAAATCTGGAATGGTACCCATGCATCTCTGTAATATGCATGTTGAGTTAAAATTTTAGAATAGACAAAATATTTCCCCTCCTAGAACCATACTTGAAAATTAACAACAACAAGGGGAAAAATTGAAGTCCCAAAAGCTTCGGCCTCCCCATAAGAATCTACAAGATTTATATAAAAGAACACTGTATCATTGCAAAAGCTTCGCTAGTAGACTCAAAATCGAACGCAGCCCAAAATTAATGGGAATTCGAGTACAGCTAAACAATAACAAAGTTTTTGAGACGCTTGAAATCTCGATAGCAGAATTTTTATGAGTACTTGTGTGAGCATGCAAGGGATTAGCAAGTGCTGACACATGTGGAACCCCAAACATAAAACACTATGCGCGGAAGAGGTCGACGAAATGAGGACCAACCTGTAAGAAAAACCATTCAAAGATTAAGAGAATGTAATGACTTTACCCTTGTCCCTAGAATCGTGTTTCTTAACTCAAACACAAAGGAAAAAGGAGTGTTAAATCAAAACAAAAGAAATTGGTAGAGTTATACCTGTGTAAAGAGTTGTATTGCGACAGTAAACGCCGGTTCATAATCCTGTAACTCAGTTTAAGTATTGAGTTAATCCTGAGTAGATGTGTATAAGGGAAATTACTCGAATTCAGTCTAGTAGGAAAAAGAATTTTTTTTACCTAGAAAATGATAGTGAGAAGCTTGGAAGCCAAAATGGGCCACATAACTGCAACGATGAAGGACTTTACTCTTCCCTATGGCTCACAGTGCTCGTAATAGCAAACTATAGAACACTTTGCTGTGGCCCAAGGGCAGCCTATACCTGAGTGTCTTCAATCTCTTCGAAAGAAAACACTTGAAGAGGTAGAGCCGAAGTTCAGGAGCCAGACATAACAACAACTGTAAGTTATACGAGTGAAAGAGTTTAACCACCGGAATAATCTCGAAAACACAGAATTCCTAGGGTTGGCGGGGATATCTAATTGACATTCCCGACTAAATGCTGATCGTCGATTTTCCTTCAGTTAACGGTGAAGATCTCATGCATTCATCGAGGAAATCGCAAGAATTATGACGGTTCTAGATCTGTCCGAAGGTATTAATGACAAGTACTGATAGCACTAAATAGCTCTAACGTGCGAGGTAAATCTCCATTGTTTCGAAAGTAATATCACTCAAACACTTTAACCCGAACTATATAGTATAACAATATTTCTACATGATAAGTGGAGTCACTTTAACCCGAACTATATAGTATAACAATATTTCTTCATGATAAGTGGAGTCAGGTTATATGTTTGTATAATTTAAGTGATATATAGTTTATATGGTCAATTGGTAAACCATGGTAAGCATGAATTGTAAGATTTAATAATCGTAATTAGAATATGGAGAATAAAGTAATTTTATTTTTATTTTTCATGATTATGCATGTTACTTAAATCTTTCATCCTATAATATTTTGAAAACCAATTCTCAATTTTATAAGTTAAAATATTTTACAATTATTTTATATGATGATGATGGTTATATATATAATTTTAAAAATATCATATAGAATTAAAAATGTATAGAATTTAATTGTAAATTTAAAATATAATAAAATTTATAAAAAATTCCAACAAAATTATATTGTCAATAAAAGACTTGAACGAAATTTAAAATTATATTAACAAATAAGCATTGTTTTTTTTTTTCCAGTTCTCTGTTCTAAAGAATGGAAAGGCCCACAATAGTCAGGTTTTTGCTGGATGGCATCTGTAAATTGATCAATAACCTTCCGTGGTTGTGTTTCGTACTCTACCAATAATTTTAAATGATATTTTTAATACAAATTTTAATAATTATAACTTTAAAAATTACATTTAAATAGTTACATTTTCGATGGAATTGACTTAGTTGTACACATTAATAATCTTTTTGGAGAATTGTACATCGCACATTCCACCTTAAAAGCACATTCCATCTCAAAAACAAGCAGTGATCTGGCAGTTCCCAACACTTCGAGATTTTGGGCCAGTGAGCATTTCTAAATAAATCAATAACCGTACCCAGGGTGTATTCGTAACAGATCGATAATCCATCCATGTCTTGGCCAAACCTTATTTCTCATCAAATCGATCCATTACCAGAGTCCAGCGAAGATGGTAGAAAAGGTGCAGTTTAATTGCCCAGGTCACGTTCATACACTGAAAATTTGTCACAATTGAATTACGCGTTAATGCATGTGCTAATTCGTTAGAACGCATGTGACTATGCAGGGGATGGGAGTATTGCACGATATATATACACATGTTGTTACGAGAAGGGGAAGAACACAGAAGGTCTCTCTAGTTGCTGGCCCTCCCTACATTGAGTTACCGAAAATCTGTTACTCGCAGCTGCGTTTGCTACAGATGGGGAGGAACAATATCAATTTGATGTTACGGATTGTCATGATCAGTTGGTATTGTTGGGAGTCTAATGGATTGGCAAATGTAGGTCAGAAAGTGTGGAAGCGAGGTCATGCAACATGTTATGGAGACACTAATGGAATATCAACAATGGGTAACCTGTTTCACGTCAACATCATCCGATTGAGACTGAATCTTTTATATTATTTTCTTGAATTGGGTTGATAGAGATGCACCATCCTTCTCATTTTTATAATTTGGTTCATGTTGGGAGAAATTGCAGGAGGAGCGTGCAGATACGATGATATGTACGCAAGTGGGTACGGGGGAAGCAACACAGCAGTGAGCAGCATTATGTTCAAGGAAGGAGCGGCGTGCGGGGCATGCTATGAATTGTTGTGCGATGCACAATCTGATCCAGCTTGGTGCATCGAGGGTGGGAAGACGCTTACAGTAACTGCTACAAACTTATGCCCTCGATCTGGATGGTGCGACGGTTCTCGCCATCATTTCGACTTGTCACAGCCTGCCTTCACCTCCATTGCAGGCTACAAAGCCGGAATTGTGCCCGTTCTTTACAGAAAGGTGCCATGCGTGAGGAATGGAGGAGTGAGGTTTAGTATGATGGGCCACGCCTACTACAATACCGTGGTGTTATCAAATGTTGGCAGGAGCGGGCAGGTGAGCGGCGTGTTGATGAAAGCGGATGGAATTGAAGGTTGGCAACCGTTACAAAGAGGGTGGGGCGCCGTTTGGGGAAACAGTACTCCCAATCTGGAGGGACGAGCTCTCTCCTTTATCGTAACCCTACGCCATGGGAAGACGCTTAGTTTCAATAACGTAATCCCTGCCAACTGGCATTTTGGCCAGTCCTTCGTCAGTGCTATTCAGTTCTAATAATTTTTATATTCTACAATAACTCTGTGACCCATAACCATCTTTATCAATGTAGCTTCTTACAGCTTGCGCTGTCTTGCCTTTTATGTGTGAGAATAACAATGGTCGTATATTTGTCTGCGGCGTCTTAGATCGGTTTCCAAGACTCTAAATTTCCTCAACAAGAACTTGTCTCTGTGGTAGTTCCGTAATTGTGTTCTGCAATATTTTCTACAGGGGCACGAGAATAACATGGGGATTCCTTTTGTGCGAACTCTTTGTTTATTCAAATTGAGGCAAAGTTGTGTTTGTAGATTCTCACGGCTTTTAAAGTATGGTTAAGAAATTCCTTTGTCCAAGTAGAAAATTATCTTTTGGAAATAATATTTTTATCAATAAAGAATTATAAATATTTATTTATTTATTTATTTTTTATAAAACTTTGTTTTTTAGGTGTTTTTTTTAAATAAAAATAAATTACTTATTAAAATAAAAATATAAAACCAAAAATGAATTTATATTTTGAGTAATCTTAATTGAAAACATTATTAAGTATTAGTGGTTGTGGACAATAGTGGATATGGTATATTGATGTTGTAATGTAATGTTTATTTTAAAGTTTTGATTTGGTAAAAAATAAAATAAGATTAAAAAACATAAAATTAATTATAATTGAGTCTAGAGGCTCATTGAGCCAAAAGACTCATTTTATAGTCTAAATATAGATTGGACATATGTTCTCCAATTCCAATGTGAATTTGAGACGTATTCTTCTTAAAATAAAATAAAAATATTTTGTAAATAAAAAAACAATATTAGCTATAATAAAAATAAATAAATGAATATTCTATGCATGTTTTGTTATTTGTTTATATTATTTCATTTAAAATTTAGAAGTAAAAAAATATGTGAGCAAGATGTTTACAAATCTATGTTAATAAATTATTTGAAGATCTATCTTAACAGATTTATGTGGATACCAACATCATATATATTTATATTAAAAGAAGAAGAAGTTAACAATCAATATTTTAATGTTGTATATGATAAAATATTCCATGTGGGTTATCAATAAAATATTTTTATACTAAGTAATATCAACATATATTAAAAATATATTAGTTAAACAAAAATTTATTTTATTATACATTGATAAAATGTGTGGAGACACATGTTATTGAAAATAATTTAATGTCAACTATGTATATAATATATATTATTTAAAGCCCACGTGGTGTAGAGGGTGCACTATTAAGGCACTCTGTCTGCAAAGTCACTGGTTCGAAATCTATGGGTGATTAGATTTAGTCTAAACTACCAATAAATAAATAAATAAATAAATAAATAAATAAATATATATATATATATATATATATATATATATTAAAAAAATGGATTTACATGATTACTCTATATAGCATTCAAAAAGACAATTTAAAAAAGAAAAAGAAAAAATACACATTGCATTTTGCACTCGAAAATAAATTAATAATTAAACTAGCCTACATCTAATTTAACTTGAGATTCACCAATGGTGAAGAGAGATTTGATCTCTCTAGGAGCTTGGTAGACCATGAGATAGGCTCGTTGATATTACAACCCATTATGAAAGAGATGTGGTAAAACTATTCCACCATTACTCTTAGATATAAATAAAATATGTTAATCTCCATCTTAAGTAATCTAATTTTAGGAGTTTTAAAGTAATTAAAAGCACAAAACATCTTGCATTGTCATTTTCTAGTGTGAAAAATATCTATAATATTTAAATAAATTATATGACAAAAAATATTTTTAGGTTGACTATAATAAAATATTTCAATGTCAACTATGTATATATTTTATATGTGGCTAAAAATATTAAAAATATATTATATAAAATAATTGAAAAGAGTAATTTTTTAAAGTTAAAAAATGAAATTTTTATAGTTAAAAAATGAAATTTTTATAGTTAAAATATTTGAAAGATGAAATTCTTATGGTTAAAATATTTCAAATAGATTCACTATTTGACACTTCTCATAATTAGAGTAATATTGGAGAAATATTTATATGATTTCATTATTAGACTCTTGTTGTATTTAGTTTCCATTTGAATTAGGTTTTAGATCCTATTTATTATTTATTATGAGGAGGTTGTTAAAACTAGTCAACTAATTTATAATCCTATAAATATATAAATATATTGAATAAAATAAGTTATAACTACAAGAAATCTCCAGGTTGAAGTTTGCCTCACCTAAAAACTGCATCTCTCTTCTTCAAATTACTTTTTCTTCCATTTTATATGTTGGTATTAGAGCTTAAATTTCGAAATGAGTTTGTAAGTAACGTGGCTAAGTTTGCTATGTGATATATTGTTGTTGTGTAGAGGCCTTCGACTACAGTTTTATATGGCTGGGAGAGACTATATGAAAAGTTACAAAGAGTTAAGACCATTACAAAGGCATGGGAGATCAACAAGAAGAGAAAACTTAAAGATGAATTGAATGATATAAAAAAACACTCAATGACTTATTCTCTGAATTTTCTACCTGTGCCCCGGATGACTAGAATTATATTCAGATGGACAATCTATGACATACAAGAAGGGAAATATTGAAGATTGAAGAACTTACATGGAAATTAAAGAGCATGATTAATTGGCTCAAAGAAGGTGACATGAACGCAAATTTTTTTCATAAATGTGCTAATGAGCAGAAAAATAAAAACTCAATATGGTATATTCAAAAAAGCGATGGTAGCTTTGTATTTTCCATGGAAGAGATTATGGGGGAAGCGTTAAGACATTTCTCGACCTTTTACCAAGTAGATAAGGAAATATCCTTAGATTTTCAAACATGGGTTCTTCAGCACATTCCGGATATGGTTGCAGAAGAGGATCTCCTGAGTTTAAATGCTGAAATTACAAGGGAGGAAGTGGAGGAAACTCTCAAATATTTTGCACATGACAAATTCCCCAGTCCGGATGGATGGCCTACGGAATTTTATGTTCAGTTTTTTTGACATAATGGAAGAAGAGATTACCGTTGTTATGGAGCAAGGAAGGGTTATGGGACACATTCTAGCAAACATGAATGCTACATTCTTGGAGCTCATCCCCAAAACATTTGATCCGAAGTATTTTTCTAACTTTAGACCAATTGCCCTGTGTAACCTCATTTACAAGGTTTCCTCTAAAATAATTTCTAACAGAATGAAAATGATGTTATCAAGGTACATCTCAAAGGAGCAATATGGTTTTCTGAAAGGCAGGTCGATCCATTATGCCATTGCCATTGCTCAGGAAGCCATGCATTCTATGCATTCTGAAAAGCTGGACGCTCTCATCCTAAAAATTGACTTGTACAAAGTGTATGACACAGTGGACTGGTCATACATGAGATTGTTGCTTCTTAAGATTGGGGTCCCCATGCACATTATCAGATGGATTATGGCTTGTATAATATCTGCCAGATTTTCTATTCTCATTAATGGATTTCCGAAAAACTTCTTTGGAGCTAAACGAGGGCTAAGGCAAGGATTTGTACTATCCCCTCTATTATTTATTTTGATTATGGATGGATTTAGAAGGCTTATAGAGATGGAAAGGAGATCACACTTCATTTCTGGGCTCTCTTTCTCTAATACTGTAAGTATCACTCATTCGCTCTTTGTGGGTGATCTACTGATATTCTGTAGGATTATTAGGATCCACTGGTTCTACATTCACTACTTGCTAAATAGATTTGGGAGTTCCTCTAGTCTTTGCATTAACAAGCATAAATATTTTCATATTTATGATTTTGGGGATGTGGATGAGATTAATTTCATTGCTAGTTTCCTTGGAGTTCATATTAAGAGAGAAGATGAGGGATTCCTATACCTGGATACAAAATAAAAACATGTGGATATCGAGTGAAGGACTGGATGTGGCTGGTGGAGAAAAATTACATCAGGATTAACAAATGGACTCATAGGTGGCTCTCTTTGGGCGAAATATTAATCATGATTCAAGCGATTCTCTCGCAATCTATTGTATATTGGGGCCACCTTTTATACTTCTCGGAGAAAATTGTGTATTGTATCAATTAGATACTATCCAATTTTTCATGGGGAGGCACAGGCATGGCCAACAAACAACACCTATGCATGCTTGAGCTTTTAAGTGTATCGAAGGAACAGGGGGGATGGGGCATCCTGAACACTAGAGCCTTTAACTCGACTCTCCTCATAAAATATTTCTGGAGGGCTATTAAGGTTAATGGAATATGGAATGATATTCTTAATGTTAAATATCTAGTTCATGAACCTTTGCACATTATATACTGCCAGAAATACATATGTCCTCGAAACAAATTCGCTATATGGCAAGGCTTTATGAAAATAGGTCCAATTTTTGCTGAACGTTTGATATGGAAATTAGGGAACGACCAGAGGATCACCCTATGTTGTGATCGTATATATGGAATGAAATATAATACAATTCCTAACTAGAGGATTGCCCACAGACTAGCACATTGCAAGATTATTTATTTGCACCAAATCATTCACTATTGGGCCCATGGTGCACCCATTTTAAAATCTGCTGAGGTTCTGTGTCTCTATGGAAGGGACGCAGTGGATTAGAGGGAGTATTCACAGTGCATACGGGCTACTGGTTTATGCTACAAAAATGAAGGTGACACTATCGCATGGGAGGGCGATATGAATAATGGCTTAGTGGTTGTATAGTAGGTCTATGCGTACATCAATTATCGATCTTCTCTGATGGATATGTCCACTTCCTTTTTTCCTTTTTGGCATAGGAAAATTCCAACCAAGATTCTTCTATTTGGGTGGCTGGTTTGGAAGTAGAAAGTCTTGACATGGGACTCTCTCAAAAAAAGGGGCTTTCATGGCCCTAGCAGATGTGCTCTATGTTTATCACAAGAGGAAACGACAGATCATCTTTCCTTTACATGTTCATCGATGCTTGATATCTGGAATATTTTTAGTCGCCATTTGATTGATTCATCATGGACCCCAGGGGATTTCATGGCGGTTGCCCATCGATGGGATAATATCCATGGGAAATTCCAATCCTTTCCCTTCTTTATCATATGGGAAGTAAGGTTGGCACGGAATAAAATCTTATTTCAGGGGAGGAGCTTCTCCGCATCCTTTATTCATTCCGTCGTTATGAATTGGATTAGTGTCTAGGATCCTGTTGTGGTTGGCATTTTAGATTACTCTATTAGGAATAAGCATCATCCCATTTCTTATCCTGCAATTTATTTTGATGGAGCTTGTTGGGAGGACATGATGGGACGTGGTGCTTGGATTAAGATCTATCAGGCCGAGCAGATTCATATATGCTGGAATGGTGGACCGGGTACTAACAACCTAGTGGAGTTGATGGCCATATGGTGTGGGCTTCTTGCTGCCCATAACATTGGATTAAATGGACTCAATATTTATGGTGACTCTAAAATCATCATAGATGCTATGACTAGAAATGCTGTTCTTTCTTCTCCAAGCTCACAGGGATGGCTTCTTAGGACTCAGCAGATGTGGGCTAAATTGAACAAGCTGCCTATTCATCACATCTTAGAGAAAACAACACCAGGGCGGATGGACTTTCGAAGAAGGGTCTGGGCATGATTTTTGGTATTATGCAGGTTAAACAATTCAGGAATGGAAATTGCGTATGGGCCATAGACATACCCATTCCTTAACTCTTTATATGGGGATTCCCTGGCATGATACATCAAGCGTGCCTGAATATGGGAGCTTTATGCTTTTTGTGCTAACTTATGTTTTTGTTGCAGATCTGCCTACAAGCGTTTGGGATTCTTATTATGTTTCTCTTAGGTTTTACAGCTTATCCCGGGATCACTGGGGATGAGCAAAACAATATTTTTTGCTTCGTAATTAGTTCATACTTAAATATAGTTTCTTTTCCAATGTATTTGAGAATTATGTTATTTGGACTGCTTTCATGGATGCAATCTGGGTTAATATGGAACTCTGTTTTCTGTTCATGGTTTATGCCCTGCTCAATGAAGATCTCATTCTAAGATGCTTCAGTATGTTTGATTATGTACTGTTTATATTAATATAATGCAATAATTTTTTTCTTCTGGAAAAAAAGGAGGAAGAGAGAATTGCTGCCTACAAAGATTCGTTGACAAAGAGGCAAGGCACTTTTGTATTGGTTGACAACTACTTGGTGGTAGAATGTTTGCTTTATGGTGGTAGACTGTTCTTCATGCTTTGACATTTTCCTATTGAAGCAATGGGATGCAGAAGGAAGTCGTAGGAGGTCGAGCCACAAGAGGAGGAGAGAGCCGCTGCCTGTAGAGCTCCGCTGATAGAGAGGTAGAGCGCTTTTGTATCGATTAAAAACTCTCTTGATGAAATACCTTTGCAGAATTTATAGCCATATTTTCTTTTACGGTCCAAGTAGATTTGCAGTGAAGGAATATTATATAAAGGGAATATTTGAAGTGTGCATCCACAAAAACACTTTTATGGGCATAAACTAGAAACTGAACTCACCAAACGAGTTGTTTAGTGTGGTTCGTTGTGTGAAGACAAAGCCGACCCAACGTGCATGTAGCTGCAACTATGTGTTTCTTATCGATATCCTTGTCGAATGTGGCATATCTTCTAACCAAGGGAAAAATATTTTCCTTCATTCGGTCGTAGTTGGAGTTGAAACCTAAATCTCCAATAGTGTAAAAAGGGTGTGTGTAAAAAGGGTGTTGTATCTGGTGCAAAAGTGGTGGGATCGATGTAATGGGGGTGAGTTGAGGTTCTATGTTTATTTAATGAAATATCTACAATTAGAAGTGGTAGTGTGTGTTTGCAAGTTGTGCTTTTTCTTTCTTTGAAGTTATAGGCAGGCTATGCAAGGTGTATTTTTGGGATTGAGCTGTTAATTACTATCTAATGTCGGGGGATTTTTTTTGTTTTATTTTTTTTAATACAAGATAACTATTTACTTTCTTCTTTGAAGTTTCAGGTAGGGTATGAAAAACGTTTTTTTGGGATTGAGCTGTTAATTACTATGTAATGTTGGGGGAATTTTTCTTTTCTTTTCTTTTCTAAGTACAAGAAATCTATTTACATAAAGTAAATAAGCTAGATAGTTCTAATTATGTAAATTGGAAGTTTAAACTACAAATATTAATAAGAAGCTATACTATGTGGTCTATAGCAAGTGGAGGAAGGAAAGCTAAATGCATATGCATTCCAATAGGCACATCAATTCAAGAATTAAGAAAGTGGGAGAATAAGGTGAAAGTATTGTTAAGGATGTTTTTAAAAGACTTTATCATTTCCTATATTCATGGTTGCAAGAATTGTAGAAATTTATAAACACAATAATGTATTTCAGGATTCTCTTGATCTAACAAATTAATCTTATATTAAATACAAAATCCTTCCACTTAATTCTTTGTGGAAATTAAATCTCCACTTGAAAAACACATATGAAGCAAAATCAATCACACATAACAAGATGTTTTACCAAGAAACCTTAAAACTAAAAATAGACATACACCATTCTAAAAATAAACGTACACCTAAAAATAGCCTATGTGGGTCCCACCTAGTTTAGGTGATTATTTTTCACTAGGATCATGGAATGATGTTTCCGGATGCCAACTTCACTGTTTCTTGTTGGAATCTTCAACACTCCCTCTCAACAAGAAAGGATTGTCTTTGCATGTGACATCCAACTCCATGCATTTGCATGCAATACTTGCATGCAACGCTTTTGAAACTGAATAGCCTCCAAAAAACTGAATCAGTATAATGCATCTGTCATCAAAGTCTCCAAAATTCTACTTAGCTACTTCACATGTCTTTAGGAACCACTGCGTTGTTGAACTCTGCACCCATGCACTCTGTAGTTGCTGCCAACTCTGATCCATAATCCAGTATATGACACTATCGCTTTGATTTAACTGCATCAATCCAACTGATCATGCTACTGCTACTCTGTGGGTGCCTCATAGCCAGGTTCAATTCATGATATCCACACCATATCAATGAATCCTGCCTATAAATCTCTTCTTTGGATTACTCATGCATGTCGCCCCACCTCTCACCTAATGGTATAGCTGCATGCACTCCCTTTGCCCATTTGGCATGAAATTTCTCTGCATGAGTGTTTTCTCCCACTCCATGATCCTCATCTTGTGGCTGCTCCACATCCTGATGTTCACTCTTACCTGCATGAAAATCCTGCTCCCTCTCAAGCTTCAATTGCATGTCTTCCTCACACTTCCCAACAGTATGAAGCTCCGAAGAAATCCCATCTACTTCAAGTCTGTAGAGATTCTTGACTCGAATCCAAACCTTCTTAGCTTTCCCTATTGCTTTGTGTTGCAGGGAAAAAATTCCTTCACTAAAGAAAACATCATAACCTCTATCCTCTAACATTGCGATTGAGATTAAATTATTCTTTAAACCTGGAACATGCACAACATCTTTTAAAAGAAAGATTTTACCTAACGTCCTCTGAAAGGTAATGGTACCAATGTCAGTCGCACTGTATCGTCCATCATCGCCCAACTCAACATGCATCTAGAGATCTTTCTCCACCAAGTCACTGAAAATTTCCTCATCTCCCATCATGTGAAAGGAAGCATCACTATCAAAGTACCACCCCGATCCCAATGCACTAGACACCATGCATGCGATAAATGAGAAGTCAAGCTCAAATTGCGAGGCAAGAGCCTCACCAGTTGCAGCTCCAACAACCATCTTGTTCTTCTTCTTATGTGGACAATTTGTGGCAATATGTCCAAACTCATGATATTGAAAACATGTCACTTTGGAGATGTTGTGCTCCTTGCCTTCTTCACCAGCCTCAGATTTTGAATGGAATTTCTTCCCCTTCTTCTTCTTCACCTTGGAAGCTAAAGCATAGTCCTCTTCATCATCATGCTTTGATGAAGAGCCATCCCTGGTGGTCCGCCTTATCTCCTCTTGCACTATATCCGACCATAGTCGCTCCCAATCCGGAAATTTCTCCCATCCATTGACAGAGTCTTGATAACTGTGCCAACTCTTCAAAAGCCCAAGGAGAGCCAAGCTCACCAAGTCATCATCCGCAACACTGACTCCTACACTCCCAAGCTCATCCCTGCATTGGAAAAACTTTGTCAAGTATACTGGAATAGTGTCATTATTCTCCATATTGATTTTTTTGAGTTGATCCTTCAGCGCCAATTTCCTATGGTCGCTGTTGCTTTGGAAAAATCTGTCAAAGCATTCCACATTGTAAATGGAGTGGCTTTCCTGTGAAGGCTTGACACAATATGGTCTTTCACACCTTCCAACAGAATCCTCCTCACCCTTTCTACTTTCTTTTTCCATGCTTCAAGTACTGCAGCTTCTGCCGAAGTGGGCTTAGGAACATCGCTATCGATGAACTCCTTCAAGACATTATCTTCAAGCACTGCCTCCATCCTGTCTTTCTAGGCTATGTAGTCCGAGCTGCTCTCGAGTGCATACTCCAATCGCAACCCATTGAAATCCATTTCAATGTATACTCAACTGTTGCACCAAGAAATTCTTACAGCAAATTCGAATTGTCCACCAGCACAAAACTCAACACTGCTTCAATATTGCAATCTCCAGTGATCAACACTGCTCTGATACCATGTAGAAATTTATAAACACAATAATGTATTTCCGGATTCTCCCGATCTATCAAATTAATCTTATGTTAAATACAAAATCCTTCCGCTTAATTCTTTGTGGAAATTAAATCACCAATTTCAAAACACATATGAAGCAAAATCAATCACACATAACAAGGTGTTTTACCGGGAAAGTTAAAGATAAAAACCCCAACTATCATATATTATTTATATCAATGGAACATGTAACAATCTCATACAAAGATCATCTCATAGAGCTCTCAGTACAATATACAATCATCACACACTTTCATGCAGAAATTTGCATATCTATGCACCAATTTCTTGCCTCGTGACAGCTTGCCTCCACTGCAATCCCTGCTGAAGAAGATCCCTAAATGAATTTGACCCTACCTTGCCTTGACTGCTCAATCCTCATAAGCATCTCCAATATGTGTGTATATGCATTGACTGCATCACTATAGTCACAATAGATAGTCCATCTCACCCTTTCACCTATCTCTCCACTGGGTCTCCACTGGATCTGACATGCAAGTAGTTAATTGTTGTATTTCTTCAGTTGGAAGTAAGACACTACTTGTGAATTAACTAAATAATTAATTCACTCCTCTTTCACTATTTTATGTTCAGTTACAACTAGCAAAACTGAGTTTAACTCATTGAACTGAGTTAAACTAAATAAAAACTCACATAACTACTCTTCCAACTCTATTACAGCTTGCCACAATCAGTTATAATGAAGTTCTCCATGCATGAGTCACCAACCACCCTAGGAATTGCATAATTCCTTCAACCCACTGATATGCCACATCTGTTCACTGAAATCAAGTGCTCCAAGAGAATAAGTTACTATTTATTATCTGATTATTATTA
This sequence comes from Pinus albicaulis, assembly GCA_034641835.2. Taxonomy (NCBI): domain Eukaryota; kingdom Viridiplantae; phylum Streptophyta; class Pinopsida; order Pinales; family Pinaceae; genus Pinus; species Pinus albicaulis. The sequence continues at coordinate 1,133,543,278 of CM076581.1, read as the reverse complement.
AGCGCTAATAATAATTGACATGCATTCTATTTTTAGATTTGCAATCTATAAATAGACTTCGCCCATCTTCTAAAAATAGAAACTCATCTAAAGATAGAATTTTCTCAACCATATAGAATCAACTTCCTACTAATTTTAGAATATGCTCACCATTCTAAAAATAGACATACACCTAAAAATATCCTGTGTGGGCCCCACCTAGTTTAGGTGATTATTTTTCACTAGGATCAAGGAATGATGTTTCTGGATGCCAACTTCACTGTTTTTTGTTGCAATATTCAACAAGAACTTTAATAAGAGGCGGAGTACAATTAAATATTGGTCTATGTTTAAAAGTACAAATCGGGTATGTATCTAAAAAATAGCTCATTTCCATTGAGATGGAAGAAAATGAAACCATTAATAACTTTATTTCAAGAATTAAATATTTAAAATATAAGATGGAAGACATAGGAGAATCAATATCTAGCACTGATTTTGTAACATTAAATTTAAATATAAGGTTAGATGAATACTAGATGCTCATTATAGGTCTTCATCCAAAGGAGAAAGCTCCCACTTTTGATGGGTTTGCAGGTATGTTAATGAAGGAGGAATAGAGATGAAAAAATGTAAGGCCTCAAAATTCAAAGAGGCCATTAATAGTGAAAGTGAAACAACCTTCCAAGAGAAATCCATGTGAAGAAAGCAAAATAAGAAAGCCACTAAATGGAAAGCCATCATATATAAAGTCTCAACAACATATGATACCCACAAAGGCCGATGTTAAGATCAAATGTTATTATTTTGGCAAGCCTGGGCATAATTCTAGATATTACTTTAAAATAAAGTATGATGAATCTAAACATAGAAATATAAGGAACACAAGCCATTTTGCTAATGGAGGAGAAGTTATGAATTATGACTTTATGAATCTTCGATTATTTGTTTCCAATGCTACATTATGAGCAAATATCTATGATTAAAATGCATGGATTGTTGACAGTAGAGCCTCTATTGAGATGTCTTGTCAAAAGCATTGGTTTAGAAATTTCCATGAAACCAACAATGTTGTAAATATATATCTTGGGGATGTGATTAAAGGTTAGGGTGATGTTCCTATAACATTAGTAAACTGTTGTGTTAAATAGATTCATATTGTTACCTCCAATTAAGAAGAATCTCATATTTGTTTTTACCATAACAAACCAAGTATGTAGGAACTTAGTCACATAGAAAACACATTTCTTCATTAATGGAGAATAAAAAAGAAATGTATTTTATGATTAGTATTCTCTTGTTGTGAATTTCATTAATATTTTGTGATTTAATTAGGTTCTAGATCCTATTTATCAAGATTTTTTCAAACTCTCAAGCTTACTTCATTCAACTTTTAAAGAGTTTATTATAAGCTTAATAATATAACATTATTAATGTAAATATTATATTATAAGCTTAATAATATAATATTATTAATGTAAATATTATATTATTATTATATAATATTAATAATATATGGGTGGGTGTAACTTAGGGAATTAATATATATGGTTAATAGTTAATATGAAAATCAAAAGTTGAAAACAAATAATTTAACAATAGAAATTATTTGTTAAATTTACATTATTAATATTATAATATTGTAAATATTATAATATTTATTATTTATAATATTAATATTAAATAATATTAATATTATAAATAATAAATAATATTATTTATTATTATAATATTAATAATGTAAATATTATAATATTAATATTTACATTATTAATATTAATGTAAATATTATATTATTATTATATAATATTAATAATAATATTTTATAGGGTTATTTATTTATTTTCCTTATATTGTCATCTTATATTTATTAAAAAAAAATTCAAGCTCTTTAAAAGTTGAATGAAGTAAGCTTGAGAGCTTCTTCAATACTTTAATATTATAATATTAAAGTATTTTAAATTTAAATAATTTAAAATACTTCATAATATTATACTTTGTCTTTCATTTTGTGTGCCTCATGTATATTGTATTTTGTGTGCATCAGGTATATTTTGTGGTTAATTTTGGAAATGTAACAAAAAATTGTTGGAATTGCAAGTTTAAACTATGTTGTTTACATAATCCAAGTGTCTAAGGGGAATTTGAATGTGTTCAATATGTTTCTGCATCCAAAAAAGATAATTTAAGCATTGAATCTATTTATATATTCAAAAATTCAATATAAAAAATGAAATCAATCTCTCTCTATATAGAGATCCATTTTAACCGTGAATCTAGAAAAAATAAATTTCTTGATGTGCAAGTAAAAAAGTTTACACTTCAAGAAATATCATCTATATCAACTATTAGAAGATATTTAATTAAGATGAATTTATATTTATTTTAATTTTAAATTCAATAAATAAAAAACAATATATAAGTATTTTTTTTTTTCCACAGAAAAAATCGGTAACCTTTTATTTATGAAAATGAAAAGTTACACATAGCATATGCATTGAAGCATTTTCAGATATTGCCCATTGGGCTCGTGTGCTTTGGCACACACTGCAGCGTAGCGAGGCTACCGTGCATTCAGAAAGAATGAGAAAAAGAGAAAAAGAAGGGAGGAGGAGACAGTAAAAACTGGTTCCAGAGACTGAGTAGGACCTCACACCTCATGTTTTCCTTCCCTTCTTCTTTTCGACCTTGCGCCACTCTCCTTGGGTGGGCTCGATCGTAGCTAGGACTAACTGTGTTTCTGCTTTCTGTGGACCTGTATCCTTGTCTGAGTCTGATGTATCAGAGGGATGATGTCGTTTGATCCCTCCCATACTTAGATCCTCACTTATCTTCTCTGCCTGAGTTGAATAGGATTGTGAGTCCTTGTTAGCTGTTATGATTTCCTTTTGGGTCTCGTTTCCTTGGGTTGTCTCAGTATTCTCTGTGGGAGTGACTTCCTCCTCTGCTTCTGTTTCGTCGTCCTCTGAGTCAGGAGGGGGATATTGCCACCCTTTTCTCTGCTTCCCTTTCTGCTTCTTTTTGCTGTTTTCTTTCTTGGCTTCTGGACATGTACTTTGTAAGTGCCTTGTCAGCCTACAGATTCTGCATCTGAAAGCAGTATTTTCATAGTCTAGTCCTTGCAACCAGTTTTGTTGCTTGTATACCAGCCTTATACTTTCTGGCAGTCCTTTACTTAGATCAACTTCGACACAAATTCGTGCAAAAGTGAAGATCCTCTCCTCAATCCTCTCCAGATCTGTTTTGATATATTTCCCTAAGTTGTTCCCAATACCTTCCAAAACTCGTTCACTCCAAAAGTGAAGAGGAAGGTTATATAGGCGGACCCAAACCGGCATTCTGGAGACTGTCATTTTGTTTGGGTCGAAATCTGGGAATTATGGGGTCATAAAAAGACCCGTTGTTCCCCAAAACCAAGGCCCTGCCCTGATGATTGTGTCTCTGGCTTCCGTGGTTGCAAACTTAACAATGAAAAAACCCTTGGAGCATAGATGTATATCACATTCCATGGTCCAGTTAGTGTAGATCCAGTGAAATAGATCCATTGGCTTTGGCCAAAAACTGTTAAATCGACAGATTAGGGCCTGAGTTTCATATGACTTAACATCTTCTTCTAGTCCTGTAGAATCAATGTTGAGGGCTGGGGTTTGCCCAAGTTGATCTACAATGTATGGCCTAGGTATATGTCCTCCTTGGACTGGAGGGGGCCCTGGATCTCTGTTACCCTGTAAGATATTTTTGTAGGAGAAGCCTCCCTTGGGTTGTTGCTGAGCTGTAGTCTTTTTCCCCTTGTCTCCTCCTGTGGAGCTTGGATGTCCCTGAGGCACAGCACCTCCTCTCAGCCTAAGGTTTAAGGCTATGGTTGTTTCTGGGCTTATATCGTAGTTCTTCAAGGTTCTGCTATCCTGAAGGGACCATCTACCACTGACCAGATGCTGGATCTGAACAGGGTATCCCATCAATGCCCAGATTTGTTGTTTCAACTGCATAATGGTGCTTTCTGCATGTACCCATACTAGACTGGTTTTCCCCACTGGGGGTTTAATAAAAATCTGAAAGAAAGATAATGTTACCTGTTGCCGGGGTTCTGGCTGTTCTAGCTGCCCATTTCTTAGCGCTGCCTCAAAGTACGAGTAAGGGGACTGCCCCCGTGGCATGCATTGAGAAAACCTCTTCCGTGCCTCATGCCAGATCTGGTGAAGATTGGGCTTAGGCTCCTTTGCACCCAGAGGGAAGGAAAAGAGATCGCTATAATCTATAGCTGCATGGCTGCCAGATTCCTTGAAGATCGTCAATCGCGCCCTTGCAGCCTCTTCTTCCTGTGGAGGACCCCCCCAAGCCAGATCCATAACTGATGGAAGACAAGGCATATCCTGGGCGATCCGATCTGTCTTGACACTGCAGAAATTGCCTGGGGCTGGATCCGCATGCGATCTATCAGGTTTGAGAGGCCCCGATCCACCAGCAAAAGAGCCGCACCACCGATCCGGTCTTGGGTTCTTTGATTTCCCATGTTGCAGGCCCCATGGAGAAAAGGGTGCAACGGCGTCTCCAACCGAGTCATTATTTGCAGGATCTTCTGCGCTGGGCTCCTTGGCATAGCTACGAACTCTGGGACTGCGAAGGCCAATGAGGGGCACGGCCAGATCCAAACAGGGATCCACGGCTCCTGTGGCCAGATCCACACAAACCTTGGCGGCGGCAGCAGAAACCGTGGCCGGATCCACACAAACCTTGGCGGCGGCAGCAGAAACCGAAAAAAACCTAGCGCGATCCATCTCCTGTCCATCAATATATAAGTATTAAAAGAAATAAAAATTATATATATTTTTAACCTCAAATTCATTAATTTATTATTAAATTAATTTAAAAAGAAATACGTTTAATTTATCAAAATACTTGTAACCTTGTCGCAACCTTGTCGCATGAAATAGTTATTTTTTATATTTATGAGTTTTAACCATTAACCTTCATGTAAATAATGCTTAAATAACTACTTTTTATATTTATGAGTTTTAACCATTAACTTTTATGTATATAATGTAAAATATTGTTGTAAATTTTTCTTTATCTTATAAATAATATATATTTCAATTACATTCTTAAAAAAAATTGAATATAACATTTTTAAATATTTTCAAAAAAATAAATAGAAAACTTAAATAATTTTCTATCCCATTAAATCATGTATTAATACTAATCAAAATGCAGTTTCCTTAAACTGAAATCATATCTCTTTATATAATAGAACTACTTATTTTTTTGATATTAAAATATATTTTTTTTAAAAAGAAGATAATATATTAATAGGTAAATTTATAGCTAGATTAGTTTAGATGGTTGACGTGGTTGTTTTTTTCCGCACCATGTTTAAATTTGGTATGTTAATATGTTTACGATTTAAAAAATAGCAACTATGTTGCATTTTTTTTCAATGAGTTTGTAGTGAGATTGATCTAATAACAAGAGCTTCACTTTTTCTTTCTAACAATGAATTTAGATGATAATGATAGCTTAAATTAATATAAATTATCTTTCAACTTACAATTCAATCAAATCCATTTAAAATAATGTCTTATGTTAAATTTAATTATAAAATTTATATTAATAAAAAATTTTAATAAGAAAAATATAAAATGTATATATCTTTTAACTTACAATTCAACCGAATTCATTTAAAAAATTGCTTATTTTAAATTTAATTATAAAAATATATGCATACATTTTTTTATTAATAAAATTATGAAAACTTGTATAATTGGAAATATAATATTTTGTTAAGCCAAAATTTTCTACTGAAAGACTTCTAATTAAAGGACATCATAAATTAAGAAACATAAACATCATAAATTAAGAAACATAAAACATTTTCGTGGCCAATTTTTATCGAATAATATTTATAATCTATAAGCTTTCTTTTTATCCAATAATACTTATAAAGAGATTTAAAATTTTATTAATAACATTAGAATGATTTGAGGGGATCTTTGCAATATTTGGGTTATAACTAGACTTTACAGATTAAATCTTTGGCTGACTTTTTTATTGATTTTCTTATGGAAGTGAATCTTTTTCTTATAGGGAAGTTGATGTGGAAGTAAATTAAAGAGGGAAATTATTTACCAAAAAATAGCTTAACAAGGGACAAAACCTAATGGAAATCAACAAAATCCCCAACAACCGTCTCACCATCTCACCCACTAGGGAGATGCAAGGGACACTATCTACCACAAACTAGCCTAACAAGGAACAAAACCTAATGGAAATCAACAAAAACCCCAACAACCATCTCACCATCTCCCCCATTAGGCAGATGCAAACATGGAATCTGCTTACTGAAGGCAGTTGTTGACCCAAAATCTGATCTTTTCTCTAGTATCATAGATTATACTCAATATATATGAGATCATTCCATTATTAAGAATATCTTAGGCATATGAACATTAGAAAAGGCCTCACCCAATGTATTTAAATTAAATGGAAACCTAAAGGGAAGGAAAAGTTAGAATTTGTGGCAAATAAATTTTTTTCCTATGGTCTTTTCTAGTCTAAAGGACTAAGGGTGAGTACATGAGAATGGGCCATATTTTTTCAATTCATCAAGGATTTACCTCTATGTGAAGATAAAATATTTTTTTCCAAATGATGACAGTTTCATAGTTGGATATTGCATGTACTACTTGTTGTAGTATTTTTGGGACAAGGAGACCGTCACAAGAATTGGGAATGGCCATGGCCACTACATCAAGGCCTTGGAGGCTACTAATCAATCCATATATATCTCCTAATATTGAATACACACACTTTCGGATGCAGATGATCATTATGGTTGATGGGACATCAGTCCCTTGGCGACTCCCAATGGAGCTCACGTGGGGTGGCCATATGGCCCTCTGTAGCTCCATTATCATGGCATTTATTCTTCCAGCTCGCATGGCATTAACTTCACTTGCCTGGCTTTTTCACCACCCCGCTCTGCTCGTCTAGTTTGCGATGGTGTTTTTTTTTGGTAGCTTGGCTTTCTCCTGTGTCAATTGTAGCTCTCCGCCTCCTCTATGTGGAGCCTTCCCTCCTGCTTGTGCTGAGCCAAGTGCTCACACTCAAACAGGGCACCGCTGCATGCTTCTTGGCTGTCTGGAGACGCTGCCGGGCCACCACTTCACCCAGAGTGCTTTCTGCTATTTGAATTCTTATTTTCATGCTCAGACTGCCGATTCCTATTGGTCGCCTTCGCTTTCTGCCTGCTCTCCTTGTCTCAGGCACTACCAGCTCGCCTCTGTGTCCATGCCATGGCGTCGTCATAGGATGCGATGCCGTCGTGGTGCAAGCAGGGGTCGAGCGACCCAATCTCGGCCTTCTACCAACTCTGAATCTGATTCCTCCTCTGAGGATGTCGCGTGGGGTCATTACTCGGAAACTCGTAGTCTAAGGGGCTGCGCTCGCCAAATTGGGAATGTATATTTCTCCCAGCCCACCCCACCTCCCTCTGTAGACCCTCCTAGGCCTGTCGTCTCCCCTGCATCCTATGCGTCTACCAGTCTTCCCCTTCGCTAGTCCTCCCGGAGAGCAGAATTCCACTTCAAATGCTCTCTCGATAGGCCTGTCATTACTGCTTTTGTCACTGTGACCCTCAAGGAAGAGTCGGTTAGCCACATTCCCTCCCCTGTGCCCTGGCCTCATCCCACCCTGGTTAAGAATGAAGCTTTGAATCCAGAGGCGCCTGTTGGAATTGTGCATTCCGACCAGGGCAAGGAACACATGCAGGTGGACGTCGTCAACAAGGATAGCACGCCCAATCAGGATAATGAAGACAGAAGGGACGAGTATTGGTGCAAAATTGTGGAGGAGCCGCCATCCCTAGCTCATGATCAGTGAATATTGCAACCCTTGGCTTACTTTGGTACTGTTGCTCAATCATCTTGGGAGAATATTTGTTTTTCTGTATTCCTCTTCAGCTGAAAAAGCTGAATGCTACTTTAGTATGTTTATTTCTGCTATGTTAAATTGCATGGAAAATGGGCCCGTTTCCCTTCCAAAGGCGGCTAAACTTTTTCCTAAAGAACTGGTTTCCCACACAGGGTAGTTCAGATTTTTTGTAAAGCATGGCTATCAAGCCTAGCGTTCAGGCTCACACAGTTGAAGCTGAGGCAGTTTTGTACCAGTATGTTATATAAATAGAATTAGTATTATTCAGAAAAAAAAATTATTGAATACACACACACATACACACACAAGCACATATAAACATTTTGAAGCCAATTCTAGAGCTTATCAAGATATATTATCAAGATGAGCTCTAAAATCAAACTATTCACTATGAGTGATAAACCTCAATATTGAAAAAATATTGTCGCAAATCGCAAGGCTACCAAATTTAATTATCAACCCAGGGTTCATACAAAATTAAGAGGTGGAAGTAATATATGCACAGTAGGCTAAGCCTCACTCAAGTAAATTTGAAGCAATGGACAATTCCAAGGTATATAGAGACCACTCTATCAAATGAATATAGATTTGCAAGGGAAAAAATTACATGAAAGGAAAGTTCATATCTACTTTGCAGAGAAGGAAATGTTACTCTACTCGTAAAAATGGAAATGTTACTTTCTTAAACGTAAATTCTAACCTATTTGTATAAATGTAAAGGATACACTACTTGTAGGAATGTCAAGGCTACACTACTTGTAGGAATGTAAAGGATACATTACTTGCAGAAATGTAAACATTAATCTATTTGTAGAATTTAAATTTTGCACTAAAAGGAAACCTACTCTATCTAATGGAAATAACAGTGCTTGAAATGGATACCCTAGCTTAAGAAGCATAGAAAAAATACAATAAACATAATCTATATTTAATAAGGAAAATAGCATGTAACAAATTTTTAATCAATGCATTCCAAAGAGAATGGATCTAGTGACAAAGTCCATTACATACTTCATGTGGCAATCAAGAAAATCATCACTGTGTTGTCCAATATCGAAATATGTTGTAGTGGTAAAAAGGAAAGTCCTAAGTGTTATTTATTCTTCCTCAATCATGGTTTTATACCATAAGAGAAATTATTCAAGAACAAGGGGAAAAAATTAATCTTCAAGGGAAAATCTCATCAATTTTACATGATGCTATAAGATGCTATAGGATTTCTACAAGACTACTACAAGATTCTACAATATTTCCCTGTTTTGCTATAGGATTGGATTTGTGAGCACTCTGAGGGTGGAAAAGACATTTTTAAGCTAGGAGAGCGTAAGGGAGGGTAATACAGGTTATATGAGATCCTTACGAAGCTTATTACCCTTCAGGGGCCCATCTTACATAATAAACAATGCACATGGTGGCCTTCAATAAACCAAAAATGTACTCTCAGTAAAAATATCTTGAGGGAGTTGTTAAGGTTGAGGAAAGGGAGAAGGTGGTGGGATAAGGAGTGTTAATGACAATGGAAACCCTGCAGATCAACACTAGTTACTGCACACCCCAGTAAGTTACACAATTTTTCTAAACACCTAAATCATGTTAACGTGGTAAATTGTAAAAATTTGAAATAGCAGAGAAAGGATGAGTTGAATTTTATTGGGAATTGAATTATTGCATTGAAATGCAGCCTATCTATAAATTTTCACAAGGCCTACATCCACGAGAGGTTATAATTTGTGTTTTCAAAGAAAAATACTAAACCTATTACTAATTTGCAGAGAATAAAGATGCAATAAAAATGAGTAATATGATATCTAAATACTACAAAGGAAAGATAATATATCTTTTTTTCTTTCCAATACATTATCCTCAACCAAAATTACCACAACAAAGGTGGAAGATAGACATACACAAGAAATTTTCATAAACAAATGCTACTAAGAAAGGAAGAAAATGATGCTACGAAAGAAAATACATAAGTAAAATACACATGAGAGATACTAGAGCCTCTGGATTGGGTCGTAACCCAAGGGTACTCAACCCTCTATAAAAATCTCAGATGGAAGATATCAAATGAATTCTCATTATAAGGAAATAATGTTCAAGTACATGATGAAAATAAATGAAAATGACAAGCTCGAGCTCCTAGGTGTTAGTATTCCCTATATGCTCTAAAAGGTATGAATCCTATTGATCCCTTGGGATTCCTTATTTATATAAAAATGAATGAGGGGAAACCTCCTTGGAAAGAGGGTTGCTTTCCTCCAAAAATCCCTAGAAAGGTGGATCTAACTCTCTCAGATCCTCATAATCCTTAAGTGCATTAGTTGTTCGTGGATCTTTGAACTGTGGGTGAATAAATTTAGGGAGAAATTTGATTTTTATTTGAGTAAATGTAGGGAACAATTCTCCTACATCTTCTCAATCCACCTCGAACCTATCTTTGCATAGTAAATGCACTCAAATGCACTATTTTCTTGTACATTAATCACATTATGCCATGATATATGGCAATCAAACTTTAGTCTTCCTAATAAACACATAATAGTAAAAAATATTTCATTAAATGCAAGGTAATAAGTAAATATAGGCTGAAGGAAGGCTCGATGGGCCTTATTATTTACCTATTAATGAAGCCCACAACCACCCCATATTGAAGGCGTTGCTCACCCTAAGAGAAACTTAGCCATTTAGTTCCATCTCATGCATAGCCATGGTGGCTGCCCTAACACCCCAAGTTATCTATGAAGAATTTCCATCCTAAGGATGGAACCGTACATTTCTTTTTATTTCTACCCACTCTTGTTTCTCTTCAATATTATCCTTTCTTTTGAAACATGATTGGGTCCGTGAGAATTTTGAGGGTGGAAAAGGCTATTTGAAGGTAGGAAAGAGTAATAAAGGGTATATGAAGCTTATATTAGGTCCTTACCAAGCTTAGTACCCTTCAGGGGCCCATCTTACATAATGACCAATGCACATGGTGGACTTCAATAAATCAGAAATGTACTCTCGGTTAACAGAGCTTGAGGGAGTTGTTGAGGTTGAGGAAAGGGAGATGGTGGTAAGATAAGGAGTGTGAATGACAATTGAAACACTATTGATCAACATTAGTTCCTACACACAACTGAAAGTTACACAATTTTTCCAAACACCTAAAGCATGTAAACATTGTAAATTGAAAAAAATTGAAATGGCAGAGAAACGATGAGTTGAATTTGATTAGGAATTGAATTATTTCATTGAAATACAACCTATATGGAAATTATAACAAGGTATATATCCACCAAAGGTTATATTCATGTGTTCAAAGAAAACTAATAAACTAATTACTAATTTATATAAAACAAATATGCAAGGAAAGAACGAATATGATGTCTAAATACTGCAAAGGAAGGATAATATTTTTTTTTGTCTTTCTAATACAATATCCTCAACCAAAATTCCCACAAGAGAGCTGGAAGATAGACCTACACAAGGAATTTTCATAAAAAAATTCTGCTAGGAAAGAAAATGCATAAGTAAAATACACATGAGAGAGACTAGAGCCTCTACATTGGGCCCTAATCCAAGGGGACTCAACCCTCTATAACAAGCTCATATGGAAGATAAAAAATGACTTCTCATAAATAGGAAATAATGTTCAAATACATGATGAAAAGAAATGAAAATGAAAAGCTCGAGGTCGTAGCTCTTAGTAGTCCCTATTTTCTCCAAAAGGTATGAATCCTATTCATCCCTTGGGCTTCCTTATTTATATAAAAATGAAGGAGGGGAAACCTCCTTGGAAAGAAGGTTGCTTCGCTCCAAAAATCCCTAGAAAGATGGATCTAGTTCTCTGAGATCCTCACAATCCTTGAATGCATCAGTTGTTAATGTATCTTTGAATTGTAGGTGAGTAAACTCAAGGAGCAAGTCGAGTTGTAGTCGATTAAATGTAGGGTACAAGCCTACTACATCTTCTCAACCTACCTCGAACATATCTTTGCATCGTAAATGAACTCAAATGCACTCGTTTCCTACACATTAATCACATTATTCCATGAGATATGAAAATAATCCTTTAGTCGTCTAATAAACACATAATAGTCAATAATATTTCATTAAATGTGAGAAAATATGTAAATATAGGTGGAAGGAAGGTCATATGGGCCTTGTTATTTATATATTAATGAGGCCCATCATCAACCCCCTCTTGAAGGTGTTGCTCACTCTATGAGAAACTTAGCCATTCAGTTCCATCTCATGCATAGCCCTAGTGGAAAACCTGACATCCAAATTTATCTCTGAAGAAGTTCCTTCCCGAGGATGGAACCCTACATTTATTTCTATTTCTACCCACTCTTGTTTCTCTTAAATCTTATCCTTTCTTTACTTTAACACTAGGAATAAAGGAGGAATGAACTTGAGCCTAATCCAATGAGCCTTCTGTCTTTGGAATACAATCTTGTATAAGGATATCTTCTCCAAGGAATTCCTCAATATATCTAGATAGTGATATTTCCTGATTTGAAATCTATGGGGTAATGAATTCCATCTCCTTTTACCGACCTACAAGCCTTCAGTCCCTAGCAGCCTAAAAATTCCTCAAAGTGTTGAATGGATTGCTCATGTTTTTCTATGTAAAGTGGTTCTAGTTTGGGATTTTTAGAAATGATCTTGTGGTTACTGATGACAAGGTAAGGAGCCCTCAACCCTGCTTTGACCCATAGGGGCTCATTAGTATCCTTTGACTTGAATCTTTTTCCTTCTTAAATCCTTGCCTCTTCATGGGTAAACCAAGAGGCTAAAACTACACATCCCTTATCCTAAAATTTGGATCCTAGAAATTCATGTTAGTCAATATGAGGTTGTGCATGTAAAACTATGTCGTCTTAGATTTTTCCTCCACACTAGCCTTGTGAAAAAATCAAATAAATTGTTTGTAGCTTTAGAAGGGAATTGAATCATGTTGTGCTAGAGTTTTGATTTGAAATTGAAGCCCTCTCTCTTTAAGGAACATGGCATATGCTTTTTAGGTTTTTTCTGCATTGGGTTGCCTCCATAGAGAGGCTTGCAATGGTGACAAGTTGTACTTCTTGTTAGTTTATTATAGTATATGAATCAAATTTTGTTTTTCTGTTACTATTCATCTTGGAGGTTTTTTGTAAATTTTAGCCTATAAGTCACTATGCATCATATTCTAAAAGTCTATATGAAGAGAGATTCAAAAGAGCTAAGGCTTTGTAAATATATGTGTTTTAAAGGGGGTATTTCAACCCAAAACTGAATTTGTGAGAGTCTAAAGTTTAGGAGGGGGTCATAATTTCAAAATTTTACTCATGGAGGGAAAATGAGTCATCATGAGGGTTCAAGGGGTCATTTGATGTGGTTTCATTCATCATAAGTCAAGTATGAAGCCATGTAAGTTAGGTTCAGTTAGTTAAAGTTCATCAGTGTTAGTTGTATGTACTTCCCATCATTGGAATATTTCCCCATGTCACCTCACTCCTTCCACTCAAAATTCACCATCATTGGATGAAAGTGACATGTGAAAGGCATAAAATCCATTTTTTCAAAAAACCATCCATCATTCCTCCTTCCTCCCAAGTGATTTTTTAGCTTTGAACTAGTCTAAGGTTTCAAAGAAGGTTACAAACAATCGAAGGGAGGTGTTTGAAGCTCAAATGAAAGAGGGTGATGCACATCTTTTGAATAAGTTGGAGTTAGCTATCTTGAAGGTCTGCAAGCATTGGAAATGCCTCTTCAAGAGTTATACATTATCACACAAACATTTCAAGCCTACCTATTTGATCCATTTTTCCATAGAAGGCATGCAACCATATAAATCATGGAGGGCTACTTGGACTTGCTACGAATTTGCCGCGACACCAACTGTTTTTGTTATAAATTTAAAAATTGTTTCTGACCAAATGGAAACGAATTTAAAAAAACTAAAAGAGATTTTTTCCAAGAACAGGCCAAAGAAAAAAATTGTCCTTCGGTTTCTCTCTTGGATGCCTATTTTTCAAAAAATAAAATTATATATTTTCTGTTTGTTTCAGCCATCAATTATTGGTGCACGTTTATGACATCTAGAAGTGAATTATTCAAAAATAAAAGAGTACGGTTTCAATAATATGCCAAATAACAAAAACCTCTCTCATTTTGTGCACAGGTGTGACAATTTGAGAATTATAGGTGCCGCTTGGAGACCCATTTTCCATAATTTCTTGTTGACAGAAATATGAAATTTTTGAAATTTGATTTGAAAATTTGACATTTTGGAAGGTTTTAAGTATGATGGGTAATATAAGATGAATATATATGGTTGTTTGGTCACTCATAATCATTTTTGGAGAAGGAAAATTCAATATTACTTCAAATTCAACTTATGTTGTGAAAACTGAAAACATTCATTTTGAGGGCATGCAAGCATGGAAGGAAGCACTCAATGGGTTCTACATCAAAATTAGGTCATCTCAGGCACATATACATTCTCATTTTTGTCCATAAAAATCTAGAAACATGCCGAGTTTTAAGACTTCTATCTTGTGTTGCGCAAACATATCAGTCAATTTTATTTTGGGAAATTTTGAATTTTGGAACTTCGAGGAGTAATTTCGGTTATTGGATAAGTCTAGATAAGTTTAAATTCACGTATTTTGAGTTGTTAAAAAAATATTCCAACTTGGTTGATGTTTCTAAATTGTATTAGTCTTGATATAGTAGTTCCTATTTTTCTACATAGCAAGTAAAGATCCATTTTATCTAGCCTATTTGATTTCTATGGAGATAATTCAACCACCTAGAGTGGTAATACAAATTCCTCATTGTATATAATGATGTAGAGACATGGAAAATAGTTTTGATTGGTCAGTGTGAAGAATATAGTCTGTAAATTTTGCATTTTTGTATCATTTCATAATTTTGGTTTTCAAATTCCTGTGGTTTTTGTTTACTGGAGAGTTTGCCGGATTATCCACAGTCTCACGAAACCCTTGTCGACGTTTCGAATCCCAACGGGGATCCATCTTCAGGACATTGGAATGAAGAATTCTAAGAAGGGTCATAATCCATTAATAGCGAAGAAGGGAGGAAAGGCAAGGGCCGACCAAAATTTTTTTCTATTACTTCAATTTTTATAATTATTAATTTTTTATTTAATTCAAAGATTTATTAATTTTTAATTATAATAATAATACTAAGTTTTTTATGTTAATAAATAATAACCTTACTAAATTTATTTTATTAAAAAGTTTATTATTTTAATTTTAATAATAATACTAAGTTTTTTATGTTAATAAATAATAACCTTACTAGATTTATTTTATTTAAAATTGAATAGAGGAAGGTAGAAGGTGTTTTGACAATTATTCTTTTGTCAGATGCCTATTGGTAGGTGTATTATCTTTTTTATCAAGGTTTCTTATGTTTCCATGGAATTAAAATAGTTCTTCATACTCAAATTAAAGGAATTTTGTAGAATTTACGTTGTGCTCTGTTTTATATTAGCTAAACATTTATGTTTTTCTTTTTCTTCTAATGGAAATTTGAATTCATTTATAGTTTGATTCTCTTATTGTCACCTTTTTATGCTTCACTCATCCACTCACTAAAACAAAAATTGGTTAATTATCAACATAGCTACCTATTCTTCCCCTGCTCAAAACATCATCATCATCCCTTATTCACTTGAATTATTAAATATAAAGAACCTATTCGAAGTGGATCTTCCTTATTTCACCTACCTTCAAACAACAACTTAAAAGGGCCCTTTGATTAGTATAACCAGCGTAAAATCTAGATCATATTGGTCATCTAGTTTATTGAGAGAAGAAGATAGAGAGAGAGCCCTCTCCAAGGCTAGGGGCCTGGGCCTTAGCCTAAAAGTGGTATGTGGTTACCTCTGTAATTTCTCTCCTCGGCATATGGAAATTTATGCAGTGCTAACACTTATTTCCCTTGCAACTTCTATTTTAATCTATGATTCTAAATTTACAAATTCTCCCTCATGGTTAACTCTCTCAGGCTCAATTCAACCCAATATTCACCCATATTCTTCATTTTCTCTTCCATGAGGCCCACATCCTCAAATCCCTTGGCCTTAGCAATTTGCATCCATCAATGTGTTTGGATTCTTTCATTTCTAGATCAAGTAGGATGGGGACTGCAAATTTAGTGGGGATTATTTGTCCTTGATCATAATATTTATAGTAGGACCCAAGATATATCTTAGGATTAAGCTCTTGTAGTTTTTTTATACTTTCCTATAGCACTATATTCCTATCATGTAGTATTCTTTCCTCTTCCTATAACACTACCTTGTTTTCATGTAGCAGGGAAAATTCTTCTTGTAGTTGCGTCATTTAGCTCCCCTAGTGTTTGTCCTTATTGGAGAGGTTTAGGGATTTTTCCCTTTAGTTGTGAGGGAGGTCACTTCCTCAATTTTCTTTTTATCTTTCTAAACCTCCCCCTCTTGGCGATGGGGGTAGCAGTGGAAGGATGAAGCTTCCCTTGCTTAAGTCTAGTACACCTCCTCCTTTTGAAATATAATATACCTTGCTTGGGCTACCCATTTTTTATTTTGATAGGTGTGCTAAGGGTTTCCAAGGTGGAAGCAACCTCTTGTTCATAGTTTCCTTCTGAAAGGCTTACTTGTTGTTCTTGTTTCCTCTTATTTTGAGGACTAGAAGGCTTCACATAGGTCTCTTTTTCTGCCTCTAGTTTCTCTTCTTCCATTTCTTCTTCACCTACTTCTCCCTTTTCTTCCTTATTATCTTCTCTAGACTCTTCTTCAATAGATCTATGTTTTGTGGCCACTTCATGTTCTATAAAAGCATGGGATTGAGTTTCAATGAAGGCCTCACTGTCCATGTCTACAAATTTTACCCATGACATAGGGTTCTTGACATGACTCAAAGAATCAATGATAATGATCCCATGATGAGAAATGAATTCATGTTTCCCTTCTCTCATTCCTTGGCTTATTTCCATTATGGACTGAAGAAGGAAATGGGGGATACTAAGCTTTCTTGGGAGAGACAATTTGGCCTAGAAATTTAGCTCATAAAGTAGCCTAAATTGATAGGCATAAACGAAACTAAGCCTTCAGTCAAAAAATATGTATTTTAAGATGTTGCAGGATACCTCATGCCATTGGTAAGGAAAACTATCCCTTCTAACTCCATTTTTATTCTTGATTGGATTTTATTTGTTGTAAAACAACCTCCAAAATTAGAAGAAAAGAGAGATCAATGCCTTAGAAATCAGCCACTTTGAGGGGGAAACCTCCAATACATTACATAAATGAACAATTATTGGATGCTACAAATGAATAAAACCTCCTTCTATATATAGAAGTTCGTGGGGCCACAATATAATCCTAGCCTACCTAACAATAATAATTTAAGGGCACAATAATAACAATATTGGGGTTACAGGGGTACATCAATAACAATAAGGGACTAAACTAGTAATATAGGGACCTAACATGCCCCTCTCCTCAAAAAAGGTGGTGTCCTCAATGCTTGAGTAGCTCTGGGTGCTTCTATATAAAATTCTCATCCTACCATGTAGAATCTTCAGTGGGTAAGTTATTCCACTTGATGAGATACTCTGAAATTGATCGATTTCGTAGTTGTCAAGTTCTTGTTTCCATGACTGCTCAGGTTCCAATATGATTTTCCTTCCTCATCAAGTTCTGGAAATATTGTTTGAACTAGAATATTTTCGCCTATAACCTTCTTTAAGCATGAAACATGGAAAACTGGATGCACTCGCGAAGAAGCAGGAAGCTCCAATTTGTATGCCATAGTACCAATATTTTGCAACACATTGTAAGGACCATAGTACTTTGGTGATAATTTATTATCCTTCTTAGCTTGCTTGAGGGACATTTGTTTGTATGGTTGTAGCCGTAAAAATACCTAGTCTCCTACATCAAAACTTCTCTCGCTGCAATGTTGATCTGCCTGTTGTTTCATTCAATTTTGTGCCAAATTTAGGTTATCCTTTAAGAGTTGGAGAGCTTCTTGTTGATGCTCGATGTGATCTTCCACTACTTGAACCTTATAATTTTCTCTTAAATATGATGTGATGGACGGTGGATGATATCCATAAAGTGCCATAAATGGGGTCATTTTTTCTATAGTATGGAAGGAAGTGTCATACCACCATTCAGCTAGAGGTAACCACTTGACACATTTTTTTTGTTTATCAAATACAAAACAACGAAGATATCCTTCCAAACATTTATTCACTATCTCAGTTTGACCATCAGATTGAGGATGATAATATGAGCTATGAGCTAGTTGAGTACCCAAGCAAAAAAATAACTTTGTCCAAAAATTTCTAGTAAAAATGGGACCTCTGTCACTCACAATAATCTTTGGGTTTCCATGTAGCTTTTTAATTGTGTCCATAAATGTAGTAGCAACTGTACTTGATTTAAATGGATGAGATAATGCACAAAAGTGTGCATACTTGGTAAGTCTATTAACTGCCACCATGATGACACTCTTTCCTTCAAACTTGGGTAAACTTGTGATAAAATCCATTGAAATCTCCTCCCAACATTGACTTGGAATGGATAAAGGTTGTAGAAGACCCCGGGTCTTAATTGTCTCAAATTTATTTTTCTGGCAAACCAAACATTCCGCTACAAACTTTTGAATATCAGATTTAAGGCCATCCCAAAAAAATTATTTCTTCACCCTGTGGTAAGTTTTTAAAATCCTGAGTGACCTCCTAAAGGAGAAGTATGCAATTCCAAGAGAATATTTTGTTTTAGTTGGGAACTCTTACAAAGATATAAGCGATCTTTGTACCATTAGGAATCATTTTTCCAACTAAATGTATCAGATGTACTAGGATCTTGCTGCAACTTTTGAATGAGTGTCCACACTTCTTCGTCCTTCTTCCATTCATCCCTTGCTTCGGTTATCCAATCCGGTTGGATAATAGAAATGGCACAAAGCAATGCTTCCACCTCTTCATTATTTCTTGAGAGTGCATCTGCAACAACATTTAGCTTCCCTTTTTGTAGATTATTTCAAAGTCATAACACAACATCTTTGTGACTCATTTTTTCTTCTCTTCTGAAGATAGTATTTGTTCCAAAAAGTGTTTAAGACTATCATGATCAGTTTTTACCTTCAAGTGTCTTCCCATTAGATAAGCTCACCATTTCCTTAGTGCATGTAATATTGCTAACATTTCCTCCTCATAAATAGCTTTCTGTAAATACTTTCCTTTGATTGGACGACTTTCAAAAGTAATGGGTCTTCCTTCTTGCATTAAAACAACACCAATTCCATTTTCTGAGGCATAACATTCCACAATAAAGGTTTTTGTGAAATCTGGCGTAGCTAACACCAGTGCTAGGCACATTTCCTCTTTAAGATGTTAAAAGACCTTATTTGCTTCAGGAATCCATTAAAATGCATATTTCTTCAATAATGTTATTAGAGGTGCTGCTATTCTCCCATAATTATTAACAAACTTGCGATAATACCCTGTTAACCCGAGAAATCCTCGCAAATACTTTATGGCTGTGGGGACTTTCCATTCCTTAACGGATTTAATTTTGTTAGGGTCTACCTTAACACCCTCGTGAGATACAATATGACCCAGATATTCCACCTCTTGTACTCCAAAGAAAAATTTGGATGATTTTTCATATTATTGTTTCTTCTACAATAGTGTGGGCACCCTGTCAACATGTTGAACATGATCCTTCCAAGACCTGCTGTAGATTAGTATATCATCAAAAAATGCTAGCACAAATTTTCTAAGGAAGGGTTTGAAAAATGGAATTCATCAACCCTTGAAATGTATAAGGTGCATTGGTAAGGCCAAAAGGAATGACCAAAAATTCATAATGAACCTCATGAATTCGAAATGCTATTATCGGAATATCTTCAGTCTTAATTCTAATTTGATGATATCCTGAACAAAGATTCAACTTGGTAAAATAAATTGCTCCATGTAATTCATCAATCACAGGAATGGGAAATTTATCTTTAATAGTGAGCTTATTGAGCACCCTATAATATGGACACATGCGCCATGATCCATCCTTCTTGTGCACCAATACTGCTGGAGTAGAGAAAGAACTTTGACTAGGTGGAATTATACCAGCCTCTAACATTTCTGCAGTCATACGTTCAATTTCTCTCTTTTGGACATAAGGATATCTATAAGGCCTGATGTTTGGAGGAACACTTCCTGGAATCAAATGAATATCATGATCATGATCATGAATAGGTGGGAGTCCTTTGGGAGTTTCAAACACCTTGGAATGATTTTCCAAGAATTTTTGGAGATCTACGTAAATAGATGATTTTGACGTTGGAACTTCTAGTGAGCGTAATTGTGAAATTACGCCTCGTTTTTATTTCTTCAGAATCTTTCTCATGACATTAGAGCTTATTATCTTTCCCGGCTTCCCTATGATGCCCCTTAATTTGACTTCCTTTCCTTCTGAAAAAAAATTCAAGAAAAGTTCTTGAAAATTAAAAGCTACCATCCCCAAATATTGTAATCATTGTACTCCTAGTACAACATCAGCGCCTCCCATTGGAATGGAAAGCATTGGATTATTCAATAGATATTCCCCCATGGTTAGCTTTATATTATGGCATTTTCCAGAGAAATTTATAGTTCCTCCATTTCCAACCATCACTTGACATTCTGGTGTTGGGTATAGGAAACAATTCAATTCCTTGGCTACCTTACAATGAATAAAATTATGGGTACTACCCGAATCAATCAACACTATTACCTTTTTCTTCTTGATATTTCCTTCTATCTTGAGTGTTTGAGGAGTGGTAATTCCTGCCAATGCATTACACGATATGGTCAGACTCATTTCTTCCTCTTCTAGGGTTGGTTCCTGGTGTATATCCTCTTCTTTTGAAGATTCTTGTTCATTTTCTTCTTCCTCTTCACAATATATGTAAAATAATTTCTTCTTAGCACACTTATGACATTTAGTGTATTTGCTATCACAACTATAGAAAAGCCCTTTTTCTCATTTTTCTTCCAATTGTTGTGGTGTCAACCTTGTAGGTTGTGGAAGTCTAGAAGTAAGAACACTTCCATATTTATAGATGTGAGTGGTAGGCTTCCTTGTCACCATAATTTTACATTCAATTTTTCTTTCCAACCTAAATGCCTTCTCCAATGAATCAGGTTCCCAAACGCGAATTTCATGTTGGATTTTATCCTTTAAAGTCCCTATGAAGACATCAATGCTGTGTTCCTCTGGAATATCAGTTACCCTTATATTCAATTTTTGGAATTCCTCAATGTGTTCCACCACTAAACCCTTTTGTTTGAGATTTATCAATTGGCTAAAGAAGGTGTTTCTCTTTGTATCCTCACAATGTGTTATCATTTCCTCCGTAAAAATTGACCAAGCGACAATTTTTTTATGGGATAAAAGCCATCGATACCATACAAATGTATTATGTTCTAAATGTAAAGTTGCAATGTGCCCCTTTTGTGTGTTTTGCACATTATTGAGATCAAAATATTATTCCATCTATAGTATCTATGTTATGGGATCCTTGCCATAAAATTTCCTCATATCCATCTTTTGAATATGGTGGTTCTTCCATCCAACATTAGAGTTTATGAAATCACGATTAACATCTATTTTGTTCTCATCATGATTTTATTCTGCTATATTTCCACCATTAGGAATCATTTCTTGTATCAACTTTTTCAAACCTTCCATGTCTGCTTTTAGATCATTCTTCATGTTTTCCATGTTTCCTTTCATTTTTTCTTCAATGTAATCCATATTAGCTTCCACGCCATCCATCTTAGCTTCCACAAATTTCCTCAAACCATCCATATTATTCTTCAAACCATCCACCTTAGCTTCCATGCTTTTCTTCAAAACTTCCATTTCATTTTTTTTTTCTCTTTGCGAGAGCGAAATTTGGTGCACTTGAACTTGTAATTTTGATAGATCATATTGCAATTATTCATCTTCATGAGTCATAGTAGAGTATTCTGAGGGCTTAATGGGTGTTGAACTATTTTTAGGAGACATTTTAGAACCTAATATTGAAATATATGCTCAATAGGCCCTTAGAATCACTTCAAACTGATTTTTTTACACAAGAATTATGGAATTCGAAAAACAAATACACAACTTTTTCTTGCTTTTGAGGAGCTTGATATTGAAACTGAATTATCTCTGCAATTTCGGATCTTAAATATTTGAAATTTGGCCCTAATGTAGCCCTCTAAATCCTCTTTCTAATGCCACAGGTATGACCTGATTTGGATTCTTCAAGGAAAATTTATGTCCAATCTCCCACAATGACCTAATTACAGACTAGTTCAGTAGAGTGAACTTGTACAACTTGTCACGTGTCACTGTTTATTCCCGCGGCTTTGAAATTGATAGATAGGAAACTACAGTCCATGTACTTATAGCCACTCTTTACAGAATTCCAATCCGATGCACAGACACAGAGTAATGAATATTTTTCCCATGATCACCTCTTTGAGATGAAATTTAGGATCCTGAAAAATCCCTAACTTCCACAGATCCTACCTCAAAAAATAATGTGAATCAATATTTGAAATATTTCCATGACGTTGCTTAGGATTTTAGCCTCTCTTTGTGAAAATTTCAGCTTCTGAAACCTCATAGGAAAAAAATTATAGCGAAAATTCTGCGATGACCTATTTAGGTTAAATTCAGGAGCCTTCAAAAATCCCTAACTTCCATAGATCATATCTCCAAAAATATTGCAAACCAAGATCTAAAATATTGCAATGATGTTCCTCAGGATTTCAGCTTCGTGCTCTAAAAATTTTAGCTTCTAAAACTTCGTAGAAAAATAGTTATAGCAAAAATTCCACGTTGACCTGTTTGGAGTAGTGAAACCCTAGAATCCAAAGCTCTGATACCAAATGTTGTGAAACAAGCTCCAAAAATAGAAGAAAAGACAGATCAAAGCCTTATAAATCAGTCACTTCAAGTGGGAAACCTCCAATACATTACATAATGAAAAATTCTTGGATGCTACAAATGACCAAAACCTCCTTCTATATATAGGAGTCCATGGGGCCACAATATAATTGTAGCTGACCTAACAATGGTAAGTTAAGGGCACAATAATAAAAATATTGGGGTTATAGGGGTACAAAAATAACAATAAGGGGGCTATACTAATAACAATAAGGGACTAAACTAGTAATGTAGGTACCTAACATTCTTCCAAGAGGAAGAAATTATGTTTATCTGTGATCGATTTTGATCTATCCTGCTTTCCCCACCTCACTCCAAAAGACAATATGGTCACCCTACTAATGAGTTTTGCATTGAAATTGATGACAAGAACTCTCAAAATGGTGGTGGCACTAGCTTCCCCTTAAGTTTAAAGGGCCATGGAAAATTCATGGGTAATTTCATCATCATATCATTTAATTCTCTCAAACAAATCCAACCATTGGTGGTTTGTGAAGATGTTCTTGATAGGAGGATTTTGATGGATTATTTTTATGTCTAGAGGTTCCCTCCAATTAAATCCTCCTCCAATGTTTTCATTTGTGGCTTTCTTAATATTTCCAAATAATTTCTCTGTGAATGATTAATTTCTGAGTAGCCTAGGGTAGCCTATGGTTTCAAAATAGAGATAGAAGAATGATGCCCTTCTTCTGATCAAATATAGGAGAATTATATGTCACCTATAAGACATATTTAGCATTCTAATAGCATGTATTCCACTCAAGAAAACAACATTTTTTGAATTTTTTTAATTTTCAAGGGTTTCCTACAGGATGCTCCTCTAGAGACAGAAATTAACCAATTTTCGCAACTTTTTGTGTAGGGAAGGCAAGGAGAATGCACTAATTACCCCTATATTGGAGAATCCTTCATGAATTTGGGGGTTTTTAGGAGAATTGAACCAAATCGAGCCCTGTTTCACCTCTTGAGCCAATCTTATAACAACTGGTGATAATCTTGTCGCAATTGGTGGCAATCTTGTAGCACTAAACCTAGATATTTTAGTAGTTATTACTTGATCCCATAGGACCTATGTAGTAGTCTATGGTACCCCTAGTGGTAGCTAACTCAACCCTCAAAAACAAAATGGGCCTCTCTTACTACTTTTGGAATGAATATACTGGTACAAGTGAGGCTTGGGCCCACTTTTTATCCCTATTTTGGTTTAGTCGTGGGATCAACACATTGTATTAGTTTGAACCCAACTATCACCTATGTAACCTCCTCATAGATCCATTGGACCACTCCTCAAAATAATCAACCTTCCTATTTTGTTTTTTTCTCCACGTTGGATGAGAAAGAAAGAGAGTTAAATTTTGCTCAATTGTTTGAGGGTGCTTGATATTACTTGCCACCTTTAGCCTACAAAAACCTGGTTCCTCATGCATTTTAAACATTTTTGAAATATTTTCCACTTAAAGGAATATGTTAGGAGATTCATACTTGTGCCTACCTTATGGTTTTAGCCTTTGCATACTGCTTCATAAATAATGGTTGATCTACTGGCCTCTGGAGGTGCCACTTTTTATACTTGTATCTCCATGCATTGGCTCTATTTTGAAAAAAAAATAAAATTAGTGTAATTTGTTTTGACATGGACCTGATTTATAGAGGCTTGAAAACACACGTTATGTTGATTGATATACTTTATTTTACTAACATCTATCAAATTGAATTGCCAAGTTGTAGATAAAAAAAAGTAATTAAATGCCAGTTGTTCATATGCTTACTGGTGTTACATATTCCCCCCTTTGAGTGAAACATCATCATCGATGTTTATAGGATTTTTACATCCAACTTTCATCTTCACAGGTAGTCTCTTTCAGGATAAAGTTCCTCCATTGCACTTTAACCTAGGTGATAGTTCGCCTTCATAGCATTGTTTCTCTATGATCGTGAATACAAAGGGGATATACCAGAAACTTTGTGTTTGGTTACACATGTTCCACAACATAAAATGTGATTAATGACTAATATTTAATAAAAATATATAACCATCATAAAAAAATTAGTTAATTAAACACTTACATGCACCTCTTTCCAGTTAATGATATGTCTAGAATCATCTACATATTTTTTTAATAAGGATACGTGAAACAAATTATGGACTAGTATGTAGCTAGGTAACGTTAGCTTGTATGCAACAAGTCCAATTATTTCTAATATTTGGAAGGGTCCACAGTATCGACGAGCTAATTTCGCACATCCTTCCATGGTAGGGTGATTTTATGGGGTGTTAATGAGACATACATGTGATCCCCTACCTGAGATTCCTTATAAGTTCTTTTCCTATCCACATATGCCTTATTCTTGTCATGAGAAACTTTCAAATTATGTCATATTATTTTCATAGTGAATTCCATTTCTGCCATCATATAAGGCCCCAACATGAGTTTGTCCTTTGGGCTATTACAATTGATGGGTATTTTACATATTATTCCATAGAGAACTTCAAAAGGACTCAGTTTCAATGATTCGTGATAATTTTTATTATATGAAAATTCCACCAAGTGGAGATACTCTTCCCATTTATTGGGTTGTAGCATCACATACATTCGTAACATATCTTCCAACACTTGGTTCACTCGCTCTATTTTCCTATAATTTTTTGGGTGATAAGCAATGCTAAACTGAATTTGAGTACACAAGAATGTAAAGGGAGTTTTCCAAAATGTAGATGTCAATATCACATCTCTATCAGAAACCATAACCTTAGGCATCCCATGCACTCTAAAGTCTCTCGCATTAATATATCTTCAATTTTCCCTGTTTTATGTGAATTGGACATGAATAAAATGGGCTATTTTACTCAATTTATCCAGCAATACCATGATCTAATCATTTTTTCTTCTGGTTTTAGGCAATCCTATTATAAAATCCATAGTAATTACTTCCCATTTCCATTCCAGAATGGGTAGCAGGGGAAGCATCCTAGCTGGATGTTGATGTTCAGCCTTGACTTGCTGACACTCCAAGCATTTGGAAAAAATACTCCTTGATATATCTTCTCATTCTGGGCCAAAAATAATTCTTCCTAATAACAGAGTACAATTTTTGAAAACTAGGATGGGCAGCCTAAGGTCTCTTATGAAATTCATCCAAAACGAACAATATAAAACTTTTCTTATTAGAAACATATATTTTTCCTCTAAATGTCAATAAATTGTCTTTATTTATGCTGTAAATAGTCGGTTGTTCTGAACTATTTTCTTGATTTTTTTTTCCATTAAAACTTGTATAATGGGTCCGTATTAGTAGCTTCTTTAATCAGATCTGAAAAAGTAAATTCTACTTGAGTATACGAAATTTCATATAGGTGATGTAATTTCCTACTTAGTGCATCCACCACATGTTTTTTTTTCCTTTTCAATGTTTAATATCAAAATCCAAATCACCTAGAAACGTTTTCCACCTAGCTTGGCATGCATTAAGACTAGGTTGTTTAAAGAAGCTAGCTAAGCCGCTATGATCAATCATTAATATATTTTTTTTCCCAATAGGTAGTTCCTCCATACTTTTAAATCATGCACCATCGAAGTTAATTATAGATCATAAGAAAACTATATTTTCTCATGTTCTTTTAGTTTCTCTGTTTTATAGGAAATTTACCTTGCGCTCTTGCATCAACACTCCCCCTACTCCATGCTAACATGCATTAGTGAATAAAAAAAATTCCTTTCCTAGGTCTACAATATTTAAATTTACTAGGGCAGTCGTTTATAGATGTTTTAATATCTTAAATCTATACTGACATTTAGGAGTCCATCTAAATTTTTTTCAGTTTTTCTGCAAGGTAGTTATAGGATAAGCTATCCTGGAAAATCCTTTGATAAAACATCGATAATACCCTACTAATCCCATAAAATTTCAGATATCAACAACATTAGTATGAAAAAGCCATTCTATGATAGTTTTAATTTTCTTGGGATCAATAGATATCCCCTCTGTAGAAATCACATGGCCTAAATATTGTATCTAATCTTTGTAAAAATAATATTTACTGAATTTAACATATAGTTGATGATCTCTCAATGTTTGTAATAAAATTGATAAAATTTTCTTATGTTCTAGAAAAGAATGGTTTTGGATGAATATCACAGTAGCTCTTACGCCGGGCATCTGGGATATCAAAAGATGCTAACGACAATTAGAAAGGACTATTCCTAGCCGGGGATGCGAAGGAAAATTGTAGAATATTTGACCAAATTTTTAGAGTGTCAGCAAATTAAGGTTGAGCATCAACACCCTGGTGGACTGCTCCAACCAATTCCCATGCCTAAATGGAAATGGGAAGTGATATCTCTTAAATTTATCATTGGACTACCCAGAAACAAAAGGCACAATGATTTGATCATGGTGGTAGTCGATAGACTCAACAAAGTGGCTTACTTAATTCATGTTCAATCTACTTACAAGATAGGGCAAATTGTTGACATATTCAAAAAAGAAATCTTCAAATTGCATGGTATACCTCGAACAGTCATTTCAGATTGTGATGTAAAGTTTACATTAGCATTCTGGAAGACACTGTTTAGTGGCCTGGGGATGGAAATAAAATTTAGCACTGTGTATCACTCGCAGACAGATGGGAAAAAAGAAAGGATAAATCAAGTTTTAGAGGACATGCTGCGCATGTACGTAATGCAACAAAAAATGAAGTGGGAGGAGTATCTGCATTTGGTTGAGTTTGCATACAATAATTGGTATCACGAATCCCTTAAGATGAGCCCCTTTGAGGCGTTGTACGGGAGACAATGTCAGAATCCTATAAATTGGACGAGCCCAGAAAAAAAAATTGATGCTTAGGCCAGACATGTTAGAAGAGATGGAGCAGGAAGTCAAGAAGATTAGGTAGAATCTGAAGTCAGCACAAGACTAGAAAAAGGTTTATGCAGACAGGAAAAGAAACTTATGGGAATTTTTAGTAGGGGACCATGTGTACGTGAGAATTAAACCAAAGAAAAGAACACTAAGATGGAATGCTTGCGCCAGATTGGCTCCTCGCTACTACGGACCCTTCGAGGTCTTGGAAAGGATAGGACCGGTGGCCTGTCGGTTGGCCTTACCCATCCATATATGAGTACAGAACGTATTTCATGTGTCATTATTGAAGCGTTATGTACACGATCCCAGGCATGTCATACATTGGCAAGGTATACATGTAAGTCAACGACATAATACAATTAGAACAAATTAATTTTCTGATTTAAACTAACTAAAAATCTTGTTCCATGCAGGTAGAACTGGACATCGAGTTCTCGGTAGAACCGCAACATATTCTAGATTGGAGAGAAATAACACTCTAGAAGTGAGTCATCCCCCAAGTTAAAACATAGTGGAAGAACTTTGGCCTAGAAGAGGCTACTTGGGAAGACGAGAAAGTTATTTATGAGGCTTATTCAGAGTTGTTCTTAGAGAAAAAATAACACCAAGGACGGTGTTTATTTTAGCGGGGTAAGATGTAACCCCCTGTTTTTACTTTACTTATTATTATATGAAATGTTGTAAGACATTCCTAATGAATAACGAATGGGGAATTCGTTAGTGACACTTTGAAAATTTAACTTTTGTTTAAATAAATTAATTTAATAATATTTCCCTTGAGATTAAAAGATAAAGTATCTGTTCGTAAATATCCCAAGAACCCAGGGAAAAGAGGTTGAGACAATTCTAGCAGTTACCTTTCCAAAGGATTTAAGGGAAAATCCTAAGGAGGAAAGGGGTTCTGTGCAAAAATGGTGAAGGGTTAAGCAAAATATGGTTGCACTGAGTTGTCCAAAGCTGGTGTAAGAACCAGTGGAACTCAGTACCTGCCCAGAAGAGTAAAGGCTAGATCTAGTCCTGAGGTCTAACTCCCAGTCTCGAAGAAAAACCTAAGCCTGGTGTGGAGCAAGGGGGGAGCGGAGGACATAATAGCCTCACTCAAGGTTGGGAAGACCAATAGTTGATTGGAAAATAAAACTCTGGAAATAGGCATTTTAGTGTTTTCAGTATACTATTTAATGCTGCAACCTACGTATATTATTTACTGTAAAGGTAGTTAAGTATTTTACGTATACTATTGAATACTACAAACTAAGTATATTTTTTACTGTAAAGGTAGTTAAGTATTTTACGTATACTATTTAATACTGTAATATAAGCATACTATTTACTACTATGAACACTTGAATTAAGTGTGGGACAAATGTTGCATTTATTTGACAGAATATTAAACTAGTTTTGCATGTACAATTAATGGTACTATAATGAATGCCAGATACATATTGCATCAAAAAATACTGAGATAAATAATAGTTTAACATTTACGTTAAGGGAAATACTGAAAGAAAATGCTAGATTAAAACTGCATATATATTACAGCAAGATTGCTAGAATAATGAAAAAAAAATTGAAAAATAGAATTGAAATACTATCACAGATAAATAAGTACTTCATCCTCATAAGGTTGGAATAGAAATTGGTATTTATTAGTAATGTGTAGAATGTTATGATGGAATTGTAGCCACTAAAACACTATATGAACTAAATTAGAGTTTGAATTCACTGTTTCCATTAAATAAACAATGTGAAACCATTATGAATGGATGTAGCAAGACTTCAAATAAATAATAAAGGAACAAAGCCGAAAACTCAAAAGTCCACCAAATTTTATACTAGCATAGGTCTGACTTGGGCCGTGGGTTTAGAGCCAAGACCCAAGAACAGGTTCGAGACTCCGGTCCCACGATGCCAAATATAGAATTTCACCATAAGAAGACAGACGAATAAACTAGTACAAGCTCAGAAAATGAGAACAAATAAACCACTGCGCAAGAAATTTCCATTAGAAAATTGCCACGACACCGGCTATATAACCCATAAAACGATAATGTGACTGATTGGAATTCTAGTAGCATAAATTATCCAAGAATTAGAAAATGAGAAAACCCTCATAAAAACCCCTTTCAAGTAGCTGGTTAATTTATTAGAAAGTCATTGAAAATAGACAGGAGATTGAGTTTTCGCTTACACGATTGATATAATCCAGAAATTCTGAGATGAGTTCGTAAAACATTACAATTTTAGGCTCAGGACCAAGCCCATAAAACAATATAACTAAACATTTCAAAAATAGAGCCACGAGGCTACCATCGAGCCCAAAAATGTCTGTGACACAAAAAAAAAAAAAAAAAAACCCTCCAATAGGCAAATGGGAAACTAAGAATCACTGTTGGAAGTTACCATGAATGGTAGGGTTAGAGTTGCGGAGGAATTTTTGGAAATGAATCATACCGACAACCAGGAGTTAGGAGACGATGCACGAACCATCGCAAGTCACTTGTCTCCATTATTCTTCGTATATGTAATAACATGTAGCCATGGAAATTACAAACAGTGGTGAAGAATATTAAAACAAGATACCGAGAAGGGAAATGACATCAGGAGACAAACTTAAAAACATTAAAACCCTGAATCTCCTCTTACCTGCAAATCTGCAGGGAAGAGCATGTTGCTGGAGTTAACATGGGGGTCATTCGACAGACTGGAAGCAAATCTGTGGAAGGTCAAATAGTCCTGAGCAACATTATACACCGTGGTGTTAAACCACACCTCAATTTAATGGGACTTTAGAGACAACAAACAAAAAGTGGGTTTTCAATCTTAGAAGGAGATTATTAAAAAAAAACAAACCCTAAGCTCTTACCTCCATGGTAGAAGTGTTTGCATGAAACTATTCCATCAGTGGCACCTGGATCGTGAAAGGGCACCTTCAGGCGGAATCTGAAACTAGTAGCTCGCAGAGCCAAATCAGAACTTCGGTAGCGGGAGAATGACCCTCTGGTGGGAGGTTGGGGGTGGGTAGTTACCCTAACCCTCCCCCATAGCTATATCCACCATTGATTTCGCTCGGAAGGATCGAACGCTCCATGATGTGCCAAAGGATGGAGTGGCGGATAGGTGGAGATCATCACACATACCAAGAGATGTGATGGAGATTTCAAAGTGTAAGGTTCATGTGTGGTATGAGTTTCAGTACCTTATAATTTAATTAAAAACTGAAAAAAGTGAATACGATGGCAACCCAAGGGTGATGTTAAACAATAAAATGGTATTAATTAAAACCATGCTGAAGGGACAGCTAGTAAATATCAATGCGGGAGTACATGAGATAAAATTAAGAGTTTTATGTTGAATACAATTGTAATATAATACATGTGCATAGTTGTGTTCTTCAATAATAAATTGAATACATGTGGAAATAGTGTTATGATGACTGGGTTTTACAAGTGCATCTATAAATTGTGAATGTTATCCTTTTATTCCTTATGCATAATGTGAATTTTTTTTTTAATGTATTTAGTGTGATAGTTGCGACAAGTGGTATCAGAGCATAAGTTACAAACTGGGGCCAAATGGGCCAGTACCATACTATTTTCTTTTGTTTGTTATTCCTGTTGAAGTTGATGGTTGGAAATTGTGTTAAGTACAGGAACAGGTTTTTGTAAGCTACCATGAGAAGGGGGTAAATTCATCACACACCCAGAAACATGGGGGAGACCCATCCTGTGACCAATCATGAGGTCAGCCCCGAAATGTGGGTCCAGTTAAGTGTGGACCAGCATCAACATACAAGAAGAATGTTAGAAGAACATCAAAAACAGACAAATAGGTTGCTGGATACCGTGCAAAAACTACAAACATAGATGCTTAAGGTTTGCAGTGATAATGAAAGTTTGATGAGAGACAGGAGAGAATATTGAAATTCCTGTCGGATAGACAGAATCCTCCTAGTGGATAACCTAGCCCCGAGAGAAACACTTAGGAAGAAATAAAACATCACCAAAAAACACATGATAATGTTGAGTCCAGTCAAATGCCAAGAAGTAATAAAATCCGAACATACAATGAGGTAGAATCTGGAAATTTCCTAGAAGGACAAGAGCTAGAAAACATAAAGTGGAAATGCAGGGAGAATTCTGGAAGATCAAGCCTCCTACCTTTGATGGAGAGGTGGGGGAAATGGCAGAAGCTTGGATAATAAATATGAACAAGTATTTCCAAGTGTATGAATATAACATAAAACTTAAAGCCCATCTAGCCATTTACCAGCTGCGAGAAAAAGCAACGCAGTGGTGGGAGGAAGTGAAGAATGTACGAGGAGTGGAAGATCAAAATGTAACTTGGGATAAGTTTCAGCAATATTTCTAAGATAAGTATCTGATTGAACGTTTTTACGATGATAAATCCCGAGAATTTCATGATCTGAAACTGGGCCAAATGAATATGGATGAATTTATTACAAAATTCACTTCCTTATTAAGATATGTACCTTACCTACACGATGAAAAGGAAAAAGTATAGCGTTTCTTGAGAAATTTGTCGATACATATGAAAGAAAGAATTGAGTTTGTAAATCCAAAAACTATGGATGAAGCGATAAGGAAAGCACGAATGTGCTATCAGCAATCCAAGGCAAAGGGAGAGACTGGGAAAAGTTGGCCGCCTCGAAAAGGGCAGAAAACTTTTACCAATAACAGAAATAACAGATTCGGCAATTTCAACAATGCTACAAGAAATCCACTAAGTAAACAGAATGGAAAAAGTAAAACAAGGACCAAGTGGGCTGGTGAGGAGCAGCATACTGAAGCTTCTAGCATACCCGACATTGGGAAACTCTAGAAACCTCCGTTGAAATGTTGGGGATGTGGTGAAGCACATTAATTCAAAAACTTCCCACATTGAGGAAGGAATGAGGTGGCAGAAAATCTGCAAGAGGCATCGACGGTGGGGGATGTATCTCGAAACATACCCAGAATAAATGTAGTGCTAGAGGATCGACAAGCAGATTACTAGCAAACCATGATAGAGTTAAAAGGATCTGAAATTTAAAAACCCCTCTCTAGTAGAGTTAGCTACATGGAAAAGAAGGCGATTCCATGCTAAGGTACAGAATTGTGAACTGAGTACTAGGGACTAACACATAACTGTAGAACTCAATATTCTACCCCTGGGATCATATGATATTTTACTGGGGATGGACTGGCTAGAGAAAAGTTGGCCATTAGTGGACTACAAGAATAAGGTCATTCATTTAAAGTCAAATGATGGGTCACGACAAGAGTTGTAGGGTATTAAAAAGCCTTTGCAGTTACGACCTATCACTGCATCTTAGCTAAGTAAATGCATGAGAAAGGCTGCCGGCTTTACGCAATCCAGGTAGGATTCATCGACGCAAAAGATAAGACTCTTATGTTGGAGAATATCCCGATTGTGCAAGAATTCCAGGATGTATTTCCTGAGGAAATTCCGGTATTGTCACCAAAAAGAGATATAGACTTTACCATTGAACTAAACCCAGGGCAACACCTGTGGCCCGAGCTCCATACATAATGCGTGTGCCAGAATTAACAGAATTAAAGCTGCAGTTGCAAGAATTGATGGATAAAGGCTCCATTCGTCCAAGTGTGTCCCCATGGGGAGCACTAGTGATGTTTGTGAAGAAGAAGGATGGTACTATGCGTATGTGTATGGATTATCGATAGCTTAACAAGATGACTTTTAAAAACAAATACCCACTACCACACATAGATGACCTCTTTGACGAAGTCAAGGGAGCTACAGTATTTTCTAAGATTGACTTAAGGTCAGGTTACCATTAGATACGGATTAAGGACGAAGATATAAGCAAGACAACCTTTCCCACCAAGTATGGGCATTACATGTTTGCGGTACTACCTTTTGGACTAACCAATGCACCAACAACGTTCATGAACTTAATGCATAGGATTTTTCACCCATACTTGGATAATTTTTTTTTAATTTTTATTGATGATATATTAATTTATTCCAAGAATATAGAAGAGCACAATGAACATTTCTGCATTGTGCTGAGAATGCTAAGAGAGCATCAGCTCTATGCCAAGTTTAGAAAATGTGACTTCTTCAAGGAGCAGACTCAATATTTGGGGCATGTGATTTCTGTTGAAGGGATTGCTGTAGATCTAGAAAAGATAAAGACAGTTATGGAATGGAGGGTTCCAAATAAATAGCTGACATATGCTCGTTTATGGGTTTGGCTGGCTACTACCGGTGGTTTATCAATGGATTCTCCAAAATAGCATTTCTTATTACCTCCTTGTAGAGGAAAGGATGAGTTTTTAAATGGACTCAAGAATGCCAGAACAGTTTTGAGTTACTAAAGGAGCTGTTAACTACTACCTATGTTCTGAAGGTAGAACATCCCAGTAAAGAGTTTGAGGTGTGTACTGATGCATGTAAGGAGGGTGTAGGAGCAGTGTTGACGTAAGAGGGAAGAGTCATAGCATATGAATCTAGGAAGCTGAAGGATCACAAGCAGAGGTATATAGATTATGATTTAGAGCTAACTGCAGTAGTTAATGCTTTGCAGATATTGATGCATTATCTTGTAGGGAAAAAGTTCATGCTGAGAACTTATCACAATAGCTTAACTAGCTATTTTAAGCATGCCGATTTGAATGCTCGCCAAGCCAGATGGAATGCGTTGCTAAGAGAATGTGATTTCAATATTCAGCACGTGAAAGGAAAAGAGAACAGGGTGGCGGATGCTTTGAGCATAAAGCTGCATGGAATTTATGAATTGTTCTTTAACCAGATCAAATTTAAATTTCAAGAACAGATTTTGGACGCAGCAAAGAAGGACCCGGAATACCAGTCCTTATGGCAACAAGTGAAAGATGATGAAAGGCATGGAAAACAGTCCGAGTATGAACTCAATGATAAACCGTTCCTAGTTTATCAAAATAGAATATATATCTCTAATCAAAATAATCTGAAAATAATGGTTTTGGATGAATATCATAGGATCTCTTACACTGGGCATCCATAATATCAAAATATGCTAATGGAAATTAGAAAGGACTATTCCTAGCTGGGGATGCAAAGGGACATTGCAGAATATTTGAAAAAATGTTTTGAGTGTCAGTAGATTAAGGTTGAGCATTAGCACCCTGCTCGATTGCTTCAACCAATTCCCGTGCCCGAATGGAAATGGGAAGTGATTTCTCTTGACTTTATCACTGCACTACCCAGAAACAAAAGGCACAATGATTAAATCATGGTGGTAGTCGATATAATCAACAAAGTGGCTCACTTCATTCTTGTTCAATCTACTTACAAGACAGTGAAAATTGCTGACATATTCATGAAAGAAATCTTCAAATTGCATGGTTTACCCCAAACAATCATTTCATATCATGATGTAAAGTTTACATCAACATTTTGGAAGACGTTCTTTAGTGGCCTGGGGATGAAAATACAATTTAGCACTGCCTATGACCCACAGATTGATGGGCAAACAAAAAGGGTAAATCAATTTTTAGAGGACATGTTGCGCATGTACATAATGCAACAACCAATGAAGTGGGAGGAATATCTGCATTTGGTTGAGTTTTCATACAATAACGGGTATCAGGAATATCTTAAGATGAGCCCCTTTGAGGCGTTGTATGGAAGACAATGCCGGACTCCTATAAATTGGAGCAGCCCAAAAACAAAAATGATGTTTGGGCCTGACATGTTAGAAGAGATGGAGCGGGAAGTCAAGAAGACTAGGAAGAATATGAATTTAGCACAAGACCGAAAAAAAGTTTGTGTAGACAGGAAAAGAACCTTTTGGGAATTTGTAGTAGGGGACCATGTGTACATGAGAACTAAACAAAAAAAAAAGCACACTAAAATGGAATGCTTGTGCCAAATTGGCTCCTCGCTACTGTGCACCCTTTGAGGTCTTGGAAAGGATAGGATTGATGACCTACCGGTAGGCCTTACCCAGCCATATATTAGTACAGAACGTATTTCATGTGTCATTATTGAAGCGTTATGTACACGATCCCAGGCATGTCATACATTGGTAGGGTATACATGTAAGTTAATGACGTAATACAATTAGAACAAATTAACTTTATGATTTAAACTAATTAAAAATCTTGTTGCATGGAGGTAGAACCAGAGGATGATTTCCTGGTAGAACCGCAACATATTCTAGATCAGAGAGAAATAACACTCCAGAAGCGAGTCATCCCCCAAGTTAAAGTGCAGTGGAAGCACTTTGGCCTGGAAGAGGCTACTTCGGAAGATAATAAAGTTATTTATGAGACTTATCCAGAGTTGTTCTTAGAGAAAAAATAACATCGAGGATGGTGTTTATTTTAGCAGGGGAAGATGTAACCCCCTGTTTTTACTTTACTTATTATTATATGAATTGTTATAAGACATTCCTAATGAATAACAAATGGGGCATTTGTTAGTGACACTTTCAATATTTAACTTTTGTTTAAAGAGATTAATTTAATAATATTTCCCTTGAGATCAAAAGAAAAATTAATTGTTGTTAAATATTCCAAGAGCCCAGGGAAAAGAGGTTGAGACAGTTCTGACAGATACCTTTCCAAAGGATTTAAGGGAAAATACTAAGGAGGAAATGGGTTCTGTGCAGAAAGGGTGAAGGGTTAAGAAACAGATGGTTGCACTTAGTTGTCCAGAGTTGGTGTAAGAACCAGTGGAACTCAGTACCTGCCTAGAGAAGTAAAGGCTGGATCTATTCTTGAGGTCTAACACCTAGTCTCGAAGAAAAACCTAAGCTTGGTGTGGAGCAAGGGGGAAGCGGAGGATGTAATAGCCTCGCTGAAGGTTGGGAGGACCAAGAGTTGACTGGAAAATAAAACTTCAGAAATAGGCATTTAAGTGTTTTCAGTATATTGTTTAATGTTGCAACCTGAGTATATTTTTTACTGTAAAGGTAATTAAGTATTTTACGTATACTGTTTAATACTGCAAACTAAGTATACTGTTTACTGTAAAGGTAGTTAAGTATTTTACATATACTATTTAATACTTTAATCTAATTATACTGTTTACTACCGTGAATAGTTGAATTAAGTGTGGGACAAATGTTGCATTTACTTGATAGAAAATTAAACTAGTTTTGCATGTACTATTAATGGTACTGAGATGAATGCCAGATACATACTACATCAAAAGACTACAAAGATAAATACTAGTTTCACATTTACGTTAAGGGAAATACTGAAAGAAAAGGCTATATTAAAACGGCATATATATTACAACAAGATTGCTAGAACAATGAAACAAAAATTGAAAAATAGAATTGAAATACTGTCACAGATAAATAAGTACTTCATCCTCATAATGTTGGAATAGAAATTGGTATTTACCAGTAATGTGTAGAATGCTATGACGGAAGTGTAGCCACTAAAACACTAGATGAACTAAATTAGATTTTGAATTCACTGTTTCCATTAAATAAGCAATGCAAAACCATTATGAATGGATGTAGCGGGACTTAAATAAATAATAGCAGTACAAAGCCGAAAACTCAAAAGTCCACCAAATTTTATATCGGCATAGGCCCAGCTTGGGCAGTGGTTTTAGAGCGAAGACCCAAGAACAAGGTCGAGACTACGGTCCCATGGTGCCAAATACAGAATTGCACCTTAAGAAGACAGACAAATAAACCAGTACAAGCTCATAAAATGAGAATGAATAAACCACTGTGTAAGAAATTTCCATTAGAAAATTGCCACGACACCAGCCATATAACCTAGAAAACGATAATGTGACTGCTTGGAATCCTAGTAGCATAAATTATCGAAGAATTACAAAATGAACAAACTCTCATAAAAACCCCTTTCAAGTAGATGGTTAATTTATTACACAGTCATTCAAAATAGACAAGAGATTGAGTTTCTGCTTGCACCATTGATATAATCCGAAAATTCTGAGATGAGTTCGTAAAACATTACAAGTTCAGGCTAAGGACCAAGCCCAGAAAACAAAATAACTAAATATTTCAGAAATAGAGCCACGAGGCTACGACCGAGCCCAAAAATGTCCATGACAGAAAAAAAAGAAACCTGCAATAGACAAATGGGCAGCCAAGAATCACTGTTAGAAGTTACCATGAATGGAAGGGTCAGAGTTGTGGAGGAAGTTTGGGAAACAAAGCATACCAGCAACCAGGAGTTAGGATACGATGCCTGAACCACTGCAAATCACTTGTCTCCATTCTTCTTCGTATCTATAATAAAAAGTAGCCATGGAAATTATGAATTGTAGTGAAGAATCTTAAAACAAGATACTGAGCAAGGAAACGACATCAGGTGACAAACTTAAAAACATTAAAACCCTGACTCTCCTCTTACCTGCAGTGCCACGGGGAAGAGTGTGTTGCTGGAGTTAACATGGGGGTCATTCTGCATACTAGAAGCCAAGGTGTAGAAGGTCGAACAGTACTGAGCAACATTATACATCATGGAGTTAAACCACACCTCAATTTAACGAGTCTCCAGAGACAATAAACAAAAATTGGGTTTTCAATCTTAGAAGGAGATTATTAAAAAAAACAAACCCCAAGCTCTTTCCTCCATGGTAGCAATGTTTGCATGAAAACTATTCCGTCGGCGACATCTGGATCATGAAAGAGCACCGTTAGGCAGAATCTGAAACTGGTAGCTCGCAGAGACAAACCGGAACTTCGACAGCGAGAGAATGACCCTCGGGCGGGAGGGTGGGGGTGGGTAGTTACCCTAACCCTCCAGGATGTGCCAAAGGACAGAGTGGCAGATAGGAAGAGATCATTACACATACCAAGAGATGTGATGGAGATTCCCATGTGTAAGGTTAATGCATGGTATGAGTTTCAATACCTTAGAATTTAATTACAAACTGACAAAAGCGAATACGATGGCAACCTAAGGGTGATGTTAAACAATAAATAGGTATTAATTAAAACCATGCTTAAGGGACAGATAGTAAATATCCATGTGGGAATACATGAGATAAAATTAAGAGTTTTATATT
This sequence comes from Pinus albicaulis, assembly GCA_034641835.2. Lineage (NCBI taxonomy): Eukaryota > Viridiplantae > Streptophyta > Pinopsida > Pinales > Pinaceae > Pinus > Pinus albicaulis. The sequence continues at coordinate 1,133,504,526 of CM076581.1, read as the reverse complement.
GAATTCAATTGTAATCTAATACATGTGCATAGTTGTGTTCTTCAGTAATAAATTGAATACATGTGGAAATAGTGCTATGATGACTGGGTTTTACAAGTGCATCTATAACATGTGAATGTTATCCTTTTATTCCGTATGCATAGTGTGAATTTTTTTTTATGTGTTTAGTGTGATAGTTGTTACACATTTGTAGCTCTGACGAGTGGATGCCTTTCTTGTATTATGTATATGTGGTTCCCTCACTAGTTTTACGACTAAATTATTTGTTCTGTTTTTTTGGCTCTGGTTGTTTTCATGCATGTCTATATTATTTAATTTTGATTAGAATCTATTATGTCCCGGGTAGTTTTACTGAAATGCGGTTCTTTCCTATCTGTGCAGGTACT
>CM076581.1:1133405199-1133504040 GCA_034641835.2 Pinus albicaulis | reverse complement strand
ATTATAGGGATATTAATCGAGCTTGTCCCAAAGACAATTATCCAACCCCCTATATCGATCAAATAATCGATGATTGTGCCGGCAGTGAAATGTTTTCCTTTAGGGATGGTTTTTTCGGTTACAATCAAATAAACATACTCCCTGCTGATCAGCCAAAAACAAATTTCATTTGTCCATGGGGGACATTTTTTTATTGCAAACTACCTTTTGGGTTAAAGAACGTTGGAGAAACTTTTCAAAGGGCTATGTCTTACACATTTCATGACATTAAGCACATTGTGCAGCCTTATCTCGATGATTTACCTACTCATTCATCACGTAGGGCCGACCATCTCACTCATTTACGAGCTATCTTTATGAGATGTAGGCATTATCAAATTAGGTTTAATCCACACAAATGTGTTTTCTGTGTAGAATCGGGTCGCTTACTGGGATTTGTTGTTTCGAAATCAAGCATTCGCGTTTATCCGTCGAAGTTTGAAGCTATTGTTAATTTACCTCCTCCTTCGGCTCTGCGCCAACTCCAAAGTTTGCAGGGGAAAGCAAAATTTTTACGTTGGTTCATTCCTAAATATGCCAAGCTTACAAAGGGTTTTACCCAGTTACTGAAACAGAACATTCCATTCTTTTGGGATGAGATTGTTGATCGATCTTTTGATGCACTTAAACACGCGTTGACCCATGCACCGTTATTGCATCCTCCCAACTACAACCAGGATTACGTTTTTTACCTCGCCGCCTCTCATTCTACAATTGGGATGGTTTTAGTTCAGGAAGATGAATCTAAAACTGAACATGTGATTTACTATCTTAGTCGAAATCTGCATCCGACTGAGATTAAATACACACATGTGGAGAAATTGGCCTTGGCAACTGTTCAAGTTGTTCAAAGATTTAGACACTACATCTTATTACGAAAAACCACAGTAATTTCTGACTGTAGCCCTATGATGTACATTTTGACCAAACAATTGCTAGGGGGCAAGTATTCCAAATGGATAGTCATCCTGCAGGAATTTGACTTGGAATTTGAAAAATCCAAGGCAAAGAAATCTTTGGTTTTCTCGGAATTTATATGTGATTTCCCCTCTACTGATATGGAAACTATGGCAGAGGAGCCCATTGTGGACGAATCTCTGTTCCTTATCAGTACTCTCGATCCATGGTATGGAGATATTATCGTTTATCTCCAAACCCAATCTTTTCGGCCTGAAATCTCACGATCTCAGCGACGGAAAATATGCCTCCAATCCCAAAAATATAATATTATTGGTGATACACTCTATCGTCATGGAGCAGATTTTGTTTTCCGACGCTGTCTTATTCATGAAGAAGCTGAAAAGGTTTTAAATGACTGCCATTCTAGAGCATGTGGCGGTCATATGTCTGGGTATGCCACAGCCCAAAAGATATTGTGCACTGGTTATTTCTAGTCGTCATAATTCAAAGAATGTATTTATGCAGTCCGGAAATGCCAAAATTGTCAACTTTTTGATCATAAGATGCACGCCCCACCCGCTCCTCTTCACCCCATAATTGTTGTTGGTCCTTTCGCGAAATGGGGTATCGACTTTATTACATTTAACCCTCACTCGACCAGGGGGCATGCGTATATTATTTTAGCAGTAGATTATTTTACTAAGTGGGCCAAGGCGATGCCTACATTTTCGGTTGACAGTAAGACTGTTGCAACTTTCATATTTAATCACATAATTTCTAGGTTCGGTGTTCCTCAAGCCATTATTACAGATCATGGAAGTCATTTTCGGAATGTCATGATGACTGAACTGACAGATCAACTTGGTCTACGTCACGATAGTTCCACTCCATATTATCCACGAGCCAATGGTCTGGTTAAAGCCATAAATAAAGTTTTAGTCACCATGATTAGATGAATTATTGGTATTCACAAAAATAATTGGCATTCCATGTTATTTTCAGCACTTTGGGCATATCAAACCTCAGTAAAAACATCAACTGGTTTCACTCCCTTTCAACTCGTTTACGGTTTGGAAGCTGTGTTGCCGATTGAATGCGAAATTCCATCACTGAAATTAGCCATAGAATTATTCCCAGCTATGTCTGAAGAGGAGAAATGTTTTTTATACTTGGCTCAACTGGATAAGAATCGACGAAATGTTGTAATAGAAAACGAGGCTCATGTTAAACGAATAAAAGCTCAGTATGATAGAAGTGTTACCCCTCGAAATTTTTCAGAAGGAGACCTAGTCTTAGTTTATGATCAAGCCAACGATAAGCTAGGAGCTGGGAAATTTGTGCCCATGTGGCATGGCCCTTTCATTGTTAATCAAAAGCTAGCGAAAGGGGCCTATGAGCTGATAGATTTTGATAGTATCCCTTTTAGATAAACCCAGAAATGGACTTTATCTGAAGCGATATTATGCTTAAGCTTGGTGTGGAGATTTTTTATTAGATTAGATTTCTTTACTGCTGGTTTGTCTTAGATTAGAAAAGCGTGCCTAGTTTATAAGTGTGTTTTTATCACTATTCCTGCTTATCTGAGTTTTACTCCTGATATTGCAGATGTCGACGTCTCTTCAAACCTACATTGGTTTTGCTAATGGTGCTTTTCATAGTACACGGAACATTTCTTCCGCAACTTGGGTTATCTATTCACCCTCTGACGAGTTAGTATCCATGCATGGGGTAAGCCTTGGTCAAACAACGAATAACATTGCAGAGTATAGTGCAGTGATTGAGTTATTATCTAAATCCATATCATTTGGAATTCGGAGTTTTATTGTTAGGTTGGATTCTGAACTTGTTTTATTATAGCTTAACAGGGTTTATGCCATTAGAAATCCAGTGTTATTACGGTTATTTTTAAGAGTTCGTCTCTTGGAACATGAATTTTATTACATTGAATATCAACATATTCCAAGACATTTAAATACATTAGCAGACACAGTTGCTTCTAGTATGATAAATCAACATTTGCAATGATCAAAACAGTAAATCAAACAACATTCATAACATGTACACAGATAGCCAGTAAATAGTGACATATCATAGTATATAAGTGTTTTCAAAAAATATAAATTGTCTTCGATCATAGGTTGGAAACACCTTATGATCGGCAAAATGATAACACAAAAAGTAAAAAAAATGAGTCTACAACACGATCATCCCATCACTGATGGTGATCATGATAAGAGACCACTGCCCGGGCCACCCTACATAGGAACCTCCTAAAAGTTCCTGGAACACCAATCACGTATCTCTGCAATATGAGTGGAATCTCATCTATGTCCATCTCTGGAATATCTAGAGTCAGATGCTCTAGGTGATGCTCTAAATTAGACAGGATTTCTACTAATTGGCCTACTAGGGCTGGTGTGGCTACAATTGGTTGTCTTCTTTCATAGGGCTGGAGATGGGCTAGTCGTTGTGGGCCCACATCTGCATTCAAAAACTTTTGGTTATTAATTTTCAAGACGATCAAAATACAAAAAAATTAGAACTTAGAATTTGTTGAAAATGATTTTACCTGTTTCATCCCACTGTTCCCCTGCTGGGAGAGTCATCTCTCGGTCACCGCAGAAATCTATCCCGGCGTATGGAAAGTCCTCTATGACAAAAAGTTGGCGGTCCAGCCAACAAAAATATGAAGGAGGAAATCGAACAATCTCAGCGCCCTCAATACTGTGACGGGCCATCAATGCAACCCAACGAACCATCCTAGGTTCTCGAGGTCGATCAGCATCAACAGGAATACTCTACGGAGCTAATATGGGGATCCTCTCTAGAGAAAAAGTGACCACAATGGATCCATATCCAAAGTTATTTATTTTTCCATTTTTCGCTCTAGTTAGTTGGCCTTTTACATTGGCCAACACAGCTTCGCACCAATTGAAAATGGTGCCTCGAAAACAGTTCACAGCAATGCGCATCTGGGAACCAGTAGCCACATGCAGTGCTACACTCCCACATAATCTGGTAACAGTAAACGCAATAACTTTCATCTAAGGACAGATGATAGTTTTTATATCAATCCATTTGTCCCTGGGGTCTGCCTGATCATTACAAAATTCTTGACGAAGACTAGCGACAGTCTGGCCACCTGGCCTAGTCCCAAACAAGGAAAGTTGTTCGCCCCTCTTGGACAAACTAGTCATAAAATAAATATCCTCCAGCTAGATTTCGAGCCGGTGGCCACCAATAATGAAACACTGGTCCTGTATGTTCCACCTATTTACCAACCATATTAGGAGGTCTACCTATGCCCTCATTCCCTGAATGGCCCAGAATTTATATAAACCGCATACTCTTAATGCTTGCATTGTGGGAAAATGGAGCATTGTGGTGTCATCCACATCCTCATGCTCACGTTCTCTCCAAATCAACATCTTGTTAACCCTACGATGCATAAAAAGATATGTTAGAGCAATCTAATTTGAAAATTTTTGGGCGCCAAATGAGAAATTTGATTTTGAAATTTAAAAACGCGGGGACCGCACTTTCCCTTTGTACACAGTGCATAGGAATGCACGCGCTCTGTGGTAAAAGTGTGGACCCACGACTTTTTTCTACATAGGAAAAGGTCGGGGTCCGCAGGGCCCATGTGTGGCACCTGCGGACCTCCACGGGGGATTTCTTAAACTATGTTTTTCCCTTAAAAATAAAATCTAAAGCCTAAAAATGAATTTTAAATGGATGAAATGCAAGATTAAGAGGTCGTGGATTACCTGGAACTGACGGTTCTTGATTTCGTCGGATGGATTTTCCAGAATCTTCACAGGAACGTTTTTACCCAAAAGCTTCTACTTTTCACTCTGAACTTGAACAGTAAAAACGAAATTGAAAAATTCCTTTTTATAAGTTTTTTCGAATAGATGAATTTTTAATTTGTTTATTTTTCACTTTAAAAAGGGTATTTTTGAAAGAATTTTTACTTATCTTAAACAGGTATGTTTAATGTTTCAAGTTTTTGTGAGAAATTGGATTTTTTAGGAGAATTGATCATTTTTAAACAAAAGAGCATACTTTTATCACTTTTTCAGACTCTTTCAAAAAATTTACGAAAAAGCGAAACATTGGAGTTCTCTTTTAAGCCCTTTTCAGACTCTCTAAACATGAAAATATTTCCGAGTACTTGATTATTCAAACTCGTTAAAGTAAATGAATAATCGTCCCTTCAGTATAAGTTTACCCCTTTTACGAACTGAAATGGACTATTTACGAAAAATGTATACGTTCACTAATTACAGTCAATAGAGTTCTCTCCTGCATTATTTTATCCTTTTTCGGGCTCGAGAGACTAAATTTATGAAAAAATACACCCATGGAGTTTTCTTAAGTTTTTTCTTCTGACCCTAAAATTGAAAAACACTGAGTTTCTCCTATACTGGACTCGTAAAATTTAATAGTAAAGGACCTGTTCAATTCTAAACAGGAATGGACCACTCCTTCTTAGGGTTCGAATCTTAAACTAAGTTGGACTCATCCGAAGGATGAGCTTATAAACAAGAAAATGTTATCCTCCTCAAGCTTGTCAAAAATAAAGAGGTACTTTCCAGCAATGGTGGGGGAAAAGAGAGAAGAATGAACATGTTTGTTGTATTTTGATTTTTTGAAAATCCAGTTAACCACTCTTGAACACGACCCTTTTTGTTCACATGGGTTGGGAAATCCTTTACCTAACAGTTAATCAAACCACATTGAAATTCTTCAGCTACTTTCTGGGTATTAGCTTTGGGTTAATTGTCACCAAGCCATCTGCAGTGTCGCTATGTGTTCAAGAGGACAGTTCAAATAAACCATTCATCTGCAAAATATCTGTCATCCATTTTGACCATCCCTGAGTCAGTCCTTGCCAATATATTTTCAAAACTTGATCTATGATTTCGTGTTGTGGGCTTGCCTACGACGGATCACTTTCTATTGACGACAACTCATTATCTAGGAAGTTGATCCAGAAATCATCAGTACCTTGAAATCTGCATGCCTTAATGGCAGGGTTCTCGCCTTTGACGACAGGTTGCATCATTGACCTTCGATCGAATGATTCCGTGACATGTTCGACTTCACCTCATTCATTCACATTTCATGGATTGTACTGAGTACTTTGAGAGCCATTGACATTCCTGGTGGTTACTCTCACACTTGTTAACAGTTTACATCATTGACTGGTAATCAAGTGGTTTCTACCATGTTCGACTTCGACACATTCATTCACATGGATAGAATCGTACTAGTTCGAGATGTGGAAATCAAGACCCTGGATCTAGTTTCTACCATCCAGACTGCGAGGAATTTTTTTATCATTTATACAATGGACTATTTATAAATAGGTGGCTGTGTCCATACTGTGTCTACACATGTCTATACTATGATGTACTCAAAAGCATTCCTGTATCAGAACAGTTTGAATTAGTTTCTAGTTAGTTTTGATCTGAGTATGGGACTGCCTACCTCAGTGATGATATATATATATATATTGCATTGAATGTTTTTACAGGTTCCGACTGGGGTGTCCATAGGATGATCCTTGAAATGATAAAGTACTACACTCTTCATATATGACAGACTTCAGCATCATCTATTCCAGACTTTGCACATTAGGGGGCAATCTGTTACACTGAAAATTTTCATCCTCACATTCTGCTATGTGTATGAGCTCATTATTACTCATATTTCTCCCTTTGCAAGTCTAACATATCAGTTCCTCATTTCAAGCCTTGAAAATCAGAGAAACGTTCCTAAAAATCTCCTAAACTTTGGTGTCACACTTTCTCTCTATCTTGCCTGCGGTCCCGCACCTAATGTTCAGCTCTCTTGCGTACCTAAACGCACTTTATCTGTGTTAAAGGTGTGGACCCATGTAAGATAAAAAAGGCGCAAGTAAATTCCAAAAATCTCAATAAAAGTAAATTCTAGAAGCCTTTAGAAAGAATCTTATGGTGGCAGAACCGCTCTTATGAGGTGCATGTATCCCTTACCTTATGGAGCTAACCCCTTGATGTGAGGAGCTTATCCCTTTGAAGGAGGATTCTATCCCTTCATAGTTGGAATAGAAAACCTCCTCTTTTCCACTATAAAAAGAGGCATTGAGTAGCCTCAAGGGGAGTTCAAGCTTTAGAATATTTGAGGTTAAGTGCTGTTAAGATTCAGACTCAGTTAACTAAGACTTTTGTGAGGAGAGATTACATACCTCTATTCGTCTTGGTTGGAGGAGTGCAGAGCTTATCAAAGTAGAGGAGACTCCTACTTCGGACCCCGGGAAGGCTTGTGCAACATCAAGGCTCAGGTTGTAAGGTTTTCCTTCTTTTGAAATTAATACAAATATACTCATTTTTCTCAATAAGCTTTCAGTTAATGTTTTATTTCATAGATTCCTTGATCACTATGATAAGCATGGTTTATGATGATTTCTATACAGGTGCTATGTAATATTTTGCTTGTTTGTGACTGCAGGTTTACGAGGAAAACTCCTTCAGGTGCACGAGGGACAAAAACGACTTCAAACAAGCGCTGGACATACGGTAAGTCTTTTACACCTCTATAGAGCTTTTCTTAGATCATATATGATTATAGAAAGATTATTTTATTTGGTTTTTTGTTGCTAGATACTTTTAGTACTAGGGAGATTGGTCTTGTCCGCAAGACAGATTAATCCACACAACACCTCTATTCACTTTAGGAAATGATACAATTTAGAAACTTCAACCAAGTTGTAATATTTTTTTAACAACTCAAACTACATGAATTTAAACTTATCTAGACTTATCCAACAACCAAAATTACTTATGGAAGTTAAAAAATTTGAAATTTTCCAAAATAAAATTGACTGATATGTTTCGCAGCAGAGGAAAAAAGTCTTCAAAATCAGTATGTTTTTAGACTGCTTTGGAGAAAAATGAGAATGTATATGTGCCTGAGACGACCTGGTGTTGATGTAGAACCCATTGAGTGCTTCCTTCCATGCTTTCATGCCTTCAAAATGAATGTTTTCAGTTTGCAAAACAGAAGTTGAATTTTGAACTAATACAAAATTTTCCTTCTCCCAAAATGATTATGAGTGACTAAACAACCATCAACATTCATCTTAAATTACCAATCATACTTCAAATCTTTTAAAACTTCAAATTTACAAATCAAATTTCAAAATTTTCAGATTTCTATCAGTGAAAAATTGTGGAAAATGGATCTCCAAGTGACACCTATAATTCTCAAATTGTGACTTGTGCACAAAATGAGAAAGGTTTTTGTTATTTTTCACATGTTAGACACAATACCCTTTTATTTTTGAATAATTAACTTCCATATTTCATAAAGGTGCGCCAATAAACGATGGCTGAAATATACAAAAAATATAGAATTTTATCTTTTGAAAAATAGGCCTCCAAGAGAGAAACCGAAGGATAATTTTCCATGAATTTTCCATGGTCCTTCAGCCTCAAGGGGTAGATAGTTCCACCACCATTTTGGGATTACTTGTCATCAATTTCAATGCAGAAATCATTATTATGGTGACCACATTGTCTTTTGGAGTTAGGTGGGGAAAGGAGGATAAAAAAAAGCCATCACAAATAAACATACTTTCTTCCTCTGAGAAGAAAATATAATTGAGAATAAAAATTGAGTTAGAAGGGAAAGTTTTCATTACCAATGGGATGAAGTATCTTGCAACGTTTTAAAATATATATTTTGTGACTAATGGGTTAGTGTCATTTATGCCTATCAGTTTAGGCTACTTTATGAGCTAAAGTTCTAGGCTGAATTGTATGTTCCAAGAAAACTTAGTATCCCCCATTTCCTTCTTCAGTCCATAGTGGAAATGAGCCAAAGAATGAGATATGGGAAGCATCAATTCATTTCTCATCTTGGGATCATAAGGCGCATTGTCATTGATTCTTTGAGTCATGTTAAGAACCCTATATCATGGGTAGAATTTTTTGACATGGACAATGAGGCCTTCATTGAAACTCAATCCCATGTTTTTCTAGAACATGGAGAGACCACAAAAAATAGATCTATTGAAGAAGAGGCTAGAGAAGAGAATAAGGAAGAAAAGGTAGAAGTAGGTGAAGAAGAAATGGAAGAAGAAAAACTAGAGGCAAAAAAAGAGACCAATGCAGCGCCTTCTAGTTCTCAAACTAAGAGGAAACGAAAACAACAACTAAGAATTTTAGAAGGAAACAATGAACAAGAGGTGGCTTCCACCTTGGCAACCCTTAGCATAACTATCACAATAAAAAATGGGTAGCCCAAAAAAGGTCTCTTATATTTCAAAAGGAGGAGGAATACTAGGCTCCAACAAAGGAAGCCTCATCCTTCCATTGCTACCCCCATCAACATTGAAGGATCAGCTAGTCTCCAAGAGGGGGAGGTTGAAAAATATAAAAGTAAAATTGAGGAAGTGACCTCCCTCACAATTAAAGGGAAATAGCCCTAAACCTAACCAAGAAGGAAAAACACTATGGGAGCTAAAATGAGGCAGCTACAATAAGAATTTTCCCTACTACAGGAAAACAAGGTAGTGCTATATGAAGAGGAAATACTACTACATGATAGGAAGATAGTGGTATAGGAAAGTATAACAACACTACAAGAGCTTGATCCTAAACTATATCCTGGGTCCTACTTTAAATTTTATGATCAATGAAAAATCATCCCCACTAAATTTGCAGTCCCCATCCTACTTGAGCCAGACAAAGAAATGATCCAAACCCATTGATGGATGTAGATTTCTATGTCCAAGGGAGTTGAGGATGTGGGCCTTATGTAAGAGAAAATGAAGAAGATGGGTGAATATTTGGTTGACTTGAGGCTGCGAGATTTAACCATGAGGGAGCATTTTCAAATGCAGAATCAAAGAGTAAAAGAGAAGTTGCAGGGGAAATAAGTGTTAGCACTACGTAAATTTACTTAGGATGAGGAGAGAAATTCCACAGGTAACCACATACCACTTTTTGGCTAAGGCCCGTCCCCCCTAGCCTTGGATACAACTCTCTCGCTATGTTCTTATATCAATCAACTAGATGGCTGATAGGATCTAGGCTTTAGGCTGGTTATACTTATTAAAGGGTAGCTTTAAGTTGTTGTTTGAAGGTAGGTGAAATAATGAATATCCACTTCAAATAGGTTCTGTATAGTTAATGATTCAAGTGAATAAGGGATGATGATGATATTTTGAGCAGGGGAAGGATAGGTAGCTCTATTGATAATTAACTAAGTTTCGTTTTAGTGAGTGGATGAGTGTCGCATCAAAAGGTGACAATAAGAGAATACAACTATAAATGAATTCAAATTTCCATTAGAATAAAATGAAACACATGAATGTTCAGCTAATATAAAACAAAGCACAATGTGAATTCTACAAAATTCCTTTAAGCTCAGCATGAAGAAATTTTTTCACACCATGGAAACATAAGAAACGTTGATAACAAAGAGAATACACATACCAACATACATCTGACAGAAGAATAACTATCAAAATACCTTCTGCCTTCCTCTATTCACTTTAGGAAATGATACAAAATGAAAAATTTGCAGACTATATTCTTCAAACGGACCAACCAGAACTATTTTCCATGTCTTTGCATGATTATATATACTGAGGAATTCGAATTACCACTCTAGGTGGTTGAATTCACTCCATAGAAGTAAAATAGACTAGATAAAATGGATCTTACTTGCTATGTAAGAAAATAGGAACTACTATATGAGGACTAATACGATTTAGAAATGTCAATCAAGTTTTAATATTTGTTTAACAACTCAAATTACATTACTTTAAACTTATCTAGACTTATCCAACAACCAAAATTACTTATGGAAGTTCAAAAATTTGAAATATTCCAAAATAAAATTGACTGATATGTTTCACAGCAGAGGAAAAAAGTCTTCAAAATCAGTATGTTTTTAGATTGTTCTGGAGAAAAATGAGAATGTATATGTGCCTGAGACGACCTGGTGTTGATGTATAACCCATTGAGTGCTTCCTTCCATGCTTTCATGCCTTCAAAATGAATGTTTTCAGTTTGCACAACAGAAGTTGAATTTTGAACTAATACAAAATTTTCCTTCTCCCAAAATGATTATGAGTGACCAAAAAACCATTAACATTCATCTTAAATTACCAATCATACTTCAAATCTTTTAAAACTTCAAATTTACAAATTGAATTTCAAAAATTTCAAATTTCTATCAGTAAAAAATTGTGGAAAATGGGTCTCCAAGTGACACCTATAATTCTCAAATTGTGACCTATGCACAAAATGAGAGAGGTTTTTGTTATTTTTCACATGATAGACACAATACCATTTTATTTTTGAATAATTAACTTCCATATTTCATAAACGTGCGCCAATAAACAATGGCTGAAACATACAGAAAATATAGAATTTTATTTTTTGAAAAATAGCCCTCCAAGAGAGAAACCGAAGGACAATCTTTTTCTTTGGCTTATTCTTGGAAAAATTATCTTTCAGTTTTTTTAAATTCTTTTCCATTTGGTTAAAAAACCCTTTTTAAAATGATAACAAAAATAATCAGTTTCGCAGCAAATTCGTAGTGAGTCCAAGTAGCCCTCCATGCTCTATATGGTTGCACACCTCCTATGGAAAAATGGATCAAATTGGTAGGCTTGAAGTAGGATATCCAATGCTTGCAAACCTTCAAGATAGCTGACTCCAACTTATGCAACATATGTGCATCACCCCCTTTCATTTGAGCTTCAAACACCTCCCTTCGATTTTCTGCAACCTTATTTGAAACCTTAGACTAGTTCAGAGCACAAAATTCACTTGGGAGGAAGGAGAAATGAGGGATTTTTTGTTGTTGAAAAAATGGAGTTTTTTGCCTTTCACATGTCCCTATCATCCAATGATGGTGAATTTGGTGTGGAAGGAGTGAGGTGACACAGGGAAATATTCCAATGATGGGAAGTACACACCATTAATATACCCATAACAAACTATAACTAACTGAACCTAACTGACATGGCTTCATACTTTTATTATGATGAATGAAGCCCCATAAAATGACCCCTTCAACCCTCATAATAATTCATTTTCCCTCCATGAGTAAAATTTTGAAATTATGGCCCCCTCCTGAACTTTAGACTCTCACATATTCAATTTTGGGTTCAAACACCCCCTTTACAACACATATATTTACAAAAACTTAGCTCTTTTGAATCTCTTTTCATACATACCTTTAGACTGTGATGCATAGTGAATTATAGGATAAAATTGACAAAAAACCACCAAGATTAATAGTAAGAGTCAAACACAATTTAATTCCTAGACTATAAGACCCTAACAAGAAGTACAAATTTCCACCATCGAAAGCATGTCTATGGAGGAAACCCAATGCAGAAAACCATAAAAAACATATGCACTATTCCTCAAAGAGCGAGGGCTTCAATTTCAAATCAAAACTCGACCACAACATGATTCACTTCCCTTCTAAAGCTACAAACAATTTATTGAATTTTGTCACAAGGCTAGTGTGGAGGAAAAATCTAAGACGCCATAGTTTTACATGCACAACCTCATATTGACTAAAATGAATTTCTAGGATCCAAATTTTAGGATAATGGATGTGTAGCTTTACCCTCTTGGTTGACCCATGAGGAGGTAAGGGTTGAAGAAGGAAAAATAGTCATGTCAAAGGAGACTAATGAGCCCCTATGGGTCAAAGGAGAGTTGAGGACTCATTACCTTATCATGAGTAACAACAAGATCATCTATAAAAATCCCAAACTAGAACCACTTTACATAGAAAACCATGAGCAATCCATTCAGCACTTTCAAGAATTTTTAGGCTGCTAGGGATTGAACGCTTGTAGGCTGGTCAGAGGAGATGGAATTCATTACCCTATAGCTTGCAAATCATGAAATATCACTCTCTAGAGATATTGAGGAATTCCTTGGAGAATTTATCCTTATAAAAGTTGGCATTACAAAGACAAAAGGCTCATTGGATTGGGCTCAAGTTCATCCCTCCTTTATTTCTAGGGCTAAAGTAAAGAAAGGATAAGATTTAAGAGAAACATCGTGGGTATAAATAGAAATAAATGCAGGGTTCTATCCTTAGGAGGGAATTTCTTCAGAGATAACTTTGGATGTTAGGTTATCCACCAAGGTTATGCATGAGATGGAACTTAATGGTTAAGTTTCTAATAGAGCGAGCAACACCTTCAACAGGGGGTTAATGATGGGCCTCATTAGTATACAAATAATAAAGCCCATATGGAATTCCTTCAGCTTACATTTACCTCTTTCCTCACATTTAATGAAAAATTATTGACTATTATGTCTTTATTAAGGAGACTAAAGGATGATTGTCATATCTCATGGCATAATGTGATTAATGCATGGGAAAAGAGTGCAATTGAGTGCATTTACTATGCAAAGATATGTTCGAGGCAGGTTTCAAATATTTAATAGGCTTGTACCCTACATTTAATCGACTACAACTTGCCTTGCTCCCTGAATTTACTTACCTATAGTTCAAATATCCACTAACAACTGATGCACTCAAGAATTATGAGAATCTCAAGGAGCTAGATCCACCTTTCTAGGGATTTTTTGAAGGAAAAAACCTTATTTCCAAGGAGGTTTCCCATCATTCATTTTTATATAAATAAGGAATCCCAAGGGATCAATAGGATTCATACCTTTTGGAGAAGATAGGGACTACTAAGAGTTAGGACCTCGAGCTTGTCATTTTCATTTCTTTTCATCATGTACTTGAACATTATTTCTTATTAATGAGAATTCATTTGTTATCTTCGATATGATCTTGTTATGGAGGGTTGAGTCACCTTAGGTTAGGGCCCAATCTAGAGTCTCTAGTCTCTCTCATGTGTATTTTACTTATGCATTTTCTTTCCTAGCATCATTTTCTTCCTTTCTTAGTAGCATTTGTTTATGAAAATTTCTTATGTAGGTCTATCTTCCACATCTCTTGTGGGAATTTTGGTTGAGTGTATTGCATTATAAAGACAAAAAGATATATTATCTTTACTTTTCAGTATTTAGACATCATATTATTTCTTTACTTACATCTTTGTTTTTTGCAAATTAGTAATATTTTAGTATTTTTATTTGAACACATGAAGTATAACCTCTGGTGGATGTAGGCCTTGTTAAAATTTCTAGATAGGTTTTATTTCAATGCGATAATTAAATTCCCAATAAAATTCAACTCATCCTTTCTCTGTCATTTCGATTTATTGCAATTTACAATGTTAACATATTTTAGGTGTTTGGAAAAATTTTGTAACTTTCTGTGGTGTGAAGGAACTAGTGTTGATATATAGGGTTTAAATTGTCATTCACACTCCTTATCCCACCACCAACTCCCTTTACTCAACCTCAATAACTCCCTCAAGCTATGTTCACCGAGAGTACATTTTTGGTTTATTGAAGGTCACAGTGTGCATTGATTTATGTAAGATGGGCCCCTAAAGGGTACTAAGCTTGGTAAGGACCTCATATAACCTGCATATACTCTCCATTACTCTTTCCTACCTTCGAATTTCCTTTTCCACCCTCAGAATGTTCATGGACCCAATCACGTAGAAAAATAAAGGATAAGATTGAAGAGAAACAAGAGTGAGTAGAAATAAAAATAAATGCAGGTTCTTTAGGCGGGAACTTCTTCAGAGATAACTTGTGATGTTAGGCTAGCCACTAGGGCTATGCATGAGATGGAACTAAATGGTTAAGTTTGTCATAGGGTGAGTAACACCTTCAACAAGGGGGTTGATGATGGGCTTCATTAATAGATAAATAATAAGGCCCATCGAGCCTTCCTTCAGCCTATATTTACCTATTTCCTCGCATATAATGAAATATTTTTGACTTTTATGTGTTTATTAGGAATACTAAAGGATGATTGTCATATCTCATGGCATAATGTGATTAATGTGTAGGAAAAGAGTGCATTTGAGTGCATTTACTATGCAAAGATATGTTTGAGGTAGGTTGAGAAGATGTAGGAGGCTTGTCCCCTACATTTACTCAACTACAACTCAAATTTCTCTCTAAATTTATACACCCATAGTTCAAAGATCCACTAACAACTGATACACTCAATGATTGTGAGGATCTCAGGGAGCTAGATCCACCTTTATAGGGATTTTTGGAGGAAGAAACCCTCTTTCCAAGGAGGTTTCCCCATATTAATTTATTTATAAATAAGGATGCCCAAGGGCTAAATAGGATTCATACCTTTTGGAGCATATAGGGACTACTAAGACCTAGGAGCTTGAGCTTGTCATTTTCATTTATTTTCATCATGTACTTAAACATTATTTCCTATTAATGAGAAGTCATTTATTATCTTCCATTTGAGCTTGCTATATAGGGTTGAGTACCTTTGGGTTAGGGCCCAATCCAGAGGCTCTAGTCTCTCTCATGTGTATTTTACTTATGCATTTTATTTCCTAGCATCATTTTCTTCCTTTATTAGCAGCATTTTTTTATGAAAATTTCTTGTGCATGTCTATCTTCCACCTTTCTTGTTGGATTTTTGATTGAGGATAATGTATTGGCAAGACAAAAAGATATATTATCTTTCATTTGTAGTATTTAGACAACAGATTAGTCATTTTTATTGCATCATTGTTTTCTACAAATTAGTAATTGGTTTAGTAGTTTTCTTTGAACACATGAAGTATAACCTATGGTGGACGTAGGCCTTATGAAAATGTATAGATAGGTAGCATTTAAATTCAATAATTAAATTCCCAATAAAACTAAACTCATCCTTTCTCTTCCATTTGAATTTTTTACAATTTACAATGTTAACATCCTTTAGGTGTTTAGAAAAATTTTGTAACTTTTTGTGGTGTGCAGTAACTAGTGTTGATGTGTAGGGTTTCCATTGTCATTCACAGTCCTTATCTAACCACCTTCTCCCTTTCCTCAACCTCAACAACTCCCTCAAGATATTTTCACTGAGAGTACATGTTTGGTTTATTGAAGGCCACCATGTGCATTGTTTATTATGTAAGATGGGCCCCTGAAGGGTAATAAACTTGGAAAGGATCTCATATAACCTCCATTACTCTCTCCTAGCTTTCAATCACCTTTTCCACCCTCAGAATGCTCAGGGATCCAATATTTTAGCAAAACAAGGCAATCTTGTAGCATCTTGTAGCAATCTTGTAGAAATCCTATAACATCCTACAACATCATGTAAAATTGACAAGATTTCCCTTGAAGATTGATTTTTTCCCCCTGTTCTTGAATAATGTCCCTTAGGCTCTAAAACCGTGATTGAGGAAGAATAAATACCACTTAGGACTTTCCCTCTATCACTACAACACATTTCAATAATTAGGGTTGGTGGAAAAATTTAAGAATTGGACAACACAATGATGATTTTCTTGATTGCCACATGAAGTATCTAATGAACTCTGTCACTAGATCTATTCTCTTGGGAATGCATTGTTTAAATATCGGTTACATGTTATGTTCCTTATTCAAGATAGATTATGTTTTTTGTATTTTTTCTATGCTTCTTAAGCTAGGGTATCCATTTCAAGCACTTTTATTTCTAATCCATAGAGTAGGTTTCCTTTTAATGCAACATTTACATTCTACAAATAGATTAATGCTTACATTTCTGCAAGTAATGTATCCTTTAAATTCCTACAAGTAGTGTAGCCTTTACATTCTTACAAGTATTGTATCCTTTACATTTCTACAAATAGGTTAGAATTTGCGTTTGAGAAAGTAACATTTCCATTTTTTCAAATAGACTAAAATTTCCATCTCTTCAGCGTAGATTAGAACTTTCCTTGCATATAATTTCTTTCCTTGCAAATCTAGATTCAATTGATGTAGTGGTCTCTATATACCTTGGTATGGTCCATTGCTTCAAATTGACTTGAGTGGGGGTTAGCCTACTATGCATATAGTACTGCCACCTCTTAATTTTGTATGAACCCCGGGTTGATAATTAAAGTTGGTAGCCTTGTGATTTGCAACAATCTTGTTGCAATATTGAGGCTCATCACTCAGTTAATAGTTTGATTTGAGAGCTCATCTTGACAATATATCTTGACAAACTTTAGAATTGGCTTCAAAATGTTTATATATATATATATATATATATATATATATACATGGATTGATTAGTAGCCTCCATGGCCTTGATGTAGTGGCCATGGGCATTCCCAATTCTTTCTAGGGTCTCCTTGTCCCAAAATTACTACAAGAAGGCGTACATGAAAATCCATACCGATCCAACTATGAAGTCCTCGTTTGGTAAAAAATGTTTTGTCTTCAAATAGAGGTAAATCCTTGATGAATTGAAAAAATATGGCCCATTCTCAAGTACTCACCATTAGTCCTTTAGGCTAGAAAAGACCATAGAAAAAAAATGCTTTGCCACAAATTCTAACTTTGCCTTCCCTTTAGGTTTCCATTTAAGTAAAATACATTGGGTGAGGGCCTTTTCTAATGGTCATATGCCTAACATATTCGTAATAATGGCATGATCTCATATATATAGAGTATAATCTCTGATGCTAGAGAAAAATTTAGATTTTGGGTCAACAACTGCCTTCAGTAAGCAGATTCCATGTTTGCATCTTCCTAGTGGGGGAGATGGTTGTTGGGGTTTTTTTCGGTTTCCATTAGTTTTTGTTCCTTGGTAAGCTAGTTTATGGTAGATATTTTCCCTTGCATTTCCCTAGTGGGTGAGATGGTGAGATGGTTGTTGGGGTTTTTGTTGATTTCCATTAGGTTTTGTCACTTGTTGGGCTAATTTTTGGTAGATAATTTCCCTCATTAATTTACTTGGACAACAAATTCCCTATAAGAAAAGATTCACTTCTTCTAGAACATTTTCTAGTGGGTGAGATGGTGAGATGGTTGTTGGGTTTTTTGTTGATTTCCATTAGGTTTTGTCACTTGTTGGGCTAATTTTTGGTAGATAATTTCCCTCATTAATTTACTTGGACAACAAATTCCCTATAAGAAAAAGATTCACTTCTTCTAGAACATTTTCCATAAAAAAATCAATAAAAGAGACGCTAAAGATTCAATCTGTAAAGTTTGGTTATAATGCAAATATTTTAAAGATCCTCTCGAATCATTCTAGTGTTATTAATAAAATTTTAAATATCTTTATAAGTATTATTAGATAAAAAGTGGAAAGAAAAATGTTTTATGTTTCTTAATTTATGATTTCCTTTAGTTAAATTTAGCTTAACAAAATATTATATTTCCAATTATACATTTAATAATTTCTTAAAAAAAAATTATGAATATAATTTTTATAATTAAATTTAAAATAAGAAAAAAATTAAATAAATTTAATTGAATGGTAAGTTAAACGATATATACATTTCATAATTTCCTTAGTAAAAAAAATTTTGAATATAATTTTTGTAATTAAATTTAATATAAAACATTGTTTTAAATGATGTTGATTGAATTGTAAATTGAAAAAAAAATTATGTTAATTTAAGTTATCTTTCTGATCTAAATTCAATGTTAAAAGAAAAAGTAAAGTTGTTGATATTAGATCAATTTCACTATAGACTCATTGAAAAAAAGTTGCATTTAAAATTGCACTTTGATATAGGTGCTGAAAAAAAAATCAACTGCACCCACCATCTAAATTAATCTATCTGGTAAAAAAAATAATTGTATTTTAATATTTAAAATATATCTAATATATAAAAAATATGATTTTAATTTAAGAAACTACATTTGGATTATTATTAATACATGATTTAATGGGATAGAAAATTATTTAAGTTTTTTATTTATTTTTTTAAATATTAGAAAAAATGTTATTTTCAACTTTTTTTAAGAATGTAATTGAAATATATATTATTTATGAGATAAAAAAAAATTACAGCAATATTTTATGCTTTATTATTTAAGCATTATTTACATGAAGGTTAATGGTTAAAACTTAAAACTCATAAATATAAAAAATAACTATTTCATTTGACAAGGCTCTAACTATTTTGATAAATTAAATGTATTTTTTTTTAAATATTTTAATAATAAATTAATGAATTTGATATTAAAAAAATAGAATTTTTATTTGTTTTAATATTTATTGAATTTAAAATTAAAATAAATATAAATTCATTTTAATTAAATATTTTCTAATGGATTATATCTCTTGAAATGTAAATTTACAGTATAAAATTTGAAAAAATATTTGTACATTAAGCAATTTAATTTCTCTAGATCCACGTTAATATGGATCTCTATATAGAGAGACAAATTAATTTCATTCTTTAGATTGCATTTTTTAATGTATAAATAGATTCAATTCCTGCATTACTTATTTTTGGATGCAAAAACAAATTGAATACTTTCAAATTCTTCTTAGACACTTAAATTATGTAAACTACATAGTATAAACTTGAAATTCCAACAAATTTTTGTTACATTTCCAAAATTAACTATTAAATATTCGCAATACACACAAAGTATACAAGAAGAGAAATACAATTCTCAAATAAGCTATTGCTAACTCTCAAACTTACTTCATTCAAATTTTAAAGAATTCTAAAAAAATCTTGATAAGTAAGATCTATAACCTAATTAAATCACACAATCTTAATGAAACAAAACAAAAAACTAACGTTACTTTGTTATTCTTCATTATTGTAACTCTCCCCATTAATGAGGAAATGTGGTTTCTATCACACTAACTTCGCATACACACACAGATTGACAGGAGGTGCGTGCCATTCATAAGCCGTGGTAACTTCCTTCATACTTGGTTTGTTATGATAAAAAAAAAAATTAAATTCTTAACAATATTAATCTATTTAACACAACAATTTACTAATGTGATAGGAACATCACTGTACCCTTTAACCTCATCCTCAAGATATGTATTTGCAGCATTGTTGGTTTCATGAAAATTTCCAAATCAATGCTTTTGACAACACATTTCAATAGAGGCTCCAGTGTCAACAAACCACATCGGCTTTAGTGTCAAGAAACCATGCATTTTAATCATAGATATTTGGTGACAATCTAGCATTTGAAACTAATAATCTAAGATTCAAAAAGTCATGAATCATAACCTTTTTCCATTAGCAAAATGACGTGTGTGCCTTATATTTCTATGTTTAGATTCATCATAATTTTTTTTTAAGCAATCTCTAGAATTATTTCCACGCTTGTCACAATAATAACATTTCATCCTAACATCAGCCTTTGCAGGTATCATATGTCGTTGAGACTTTATATATAATGGCTTTTCATTTGGTGGTTTTTTTCTTTTGCTTTCTTCTCATGGTTTTCTATTGGAAGGTTGTTTCCTTTCACAATTAATGGCTGAATTTTGAGGCTTTAGATTTTTTAATTTTTATTTTTCCTTTGTTAACCTACTTGCCGACTCATCAAAGTGCTTTTTCTCTTGCATGAAGACTTATAATGAACATCTAGTATTCACCTACTAGATATTGATTTTCCTATGTCTTTCATCTTATTTTTTAAATATTTAATTCTTGAAATAAAGCTATTAATGGTTTCATTTTCTTCCATCTCAATGGAGATGAGCTTATTTTAGATACAAGACCAGATTTATATTTTTAAACTTATACCAGTCTTTCTTTGTACTCCACATCTAATTAGAGTTCTCCCAATCATGAATATGGGGAATGATAATGTGTTTTACAAACATCTTTAACCACATTTTCACCTTATTTTCCTACTTCTCTAATTCTTGAACTGATGTGGCTATTACATCTGCATAGTCATTTAGTTTTCCTTCCTCCACTTACTATGGACCATATATTATAGCCTCCCATTAATATTTGCATTTTAAACTTCCCATTTACATAATATTTGCAGTTTAAACTTCCCATTTACATAATTGAAACCATCTAACTTATTTTCTTTATTTAAATAGATTCCCTGTCATCAGGGAAAAAAAAATAGTAATTAGCAGCTCAATCCCAAAAAAACATCTTGCATAACCTGCCTGAAACTTCAAAGAAAGAAAAAGCAGAGCTTACAACCACACACCGCCACTTCTAATTGTAAAGATTTCGTTAAAGAAAAATAGCACCTCAACACACCCCGCATTACATCGATCCCACCACTTTTGTACTGGATACAAGACCCTTTTTACACTATCGGAGATTGAGGTTTCGACTCCAACTACGGCCGAATGAAGGAAAATATTTTTTTTCTTGGTTAGAAGATATGCCACCTTGGACAAGGACATCGATAAGCAAAAGAAAGTTGCAGCTCCATGCACGTTGGGTCGGCTTTGTCATCACACAACGAGCCACACTAAACAACTCGTTTGGTGAGTTGGGTTTCTGGTTTATGCCCATAAAAGCGTGTTTGTGGATGCACACTTAAAATATTCCCTTTATCTAAATTCTCTGCTAGATCAAAGTCTACTCAAAATCTCTGAGTTGGGGAATCAATACTACTGAGTTGAGTTCAATACGAAGACACTCCTAAGATCTAGAGCTCCTTCACTGCAAAACTCCTTGGACCGTAAAAGCAAAGATGGCGAGAAATGCTGCAAAGAGCATGTCATCCAAGAGAGTTGTCAATCGATACAAAAGCGCTCTGCCTCTCGGTCAGCGGATCTCTACAGGCAGCGGCTCTCTCCTCCTCCTGCAACTTCCTTCGGCATCCTGTTGATTCAACTGGAAAATGTCAAAGCATGAAGAACAGCATGCCACCATAAAGCAAACATTCTACCACCGAGTAGTTGTCAACCGACACAAAAGGGCCTTCCTCTCTGTTAACGAATCTTTGTAGGCAGCAGTTCTCTCCTCCTTTTCTGGCTCGATCTCCTCAAACGCAGTCGACGGCCTCTAGACAACAACAATATATCATATAGCAAACTTAGCCACGTTACTTACAAAGTCAGCTCGAAATTTAAGCTCTGATACCAACATATAAAATGGAAGAAAAAATATTTTGAGGAAGAGAGTTGACTACTTTTAACAACTTCCTCGATCTAAAACCTAATTCAAATGGAAACTAAATAGGATCTAAAACCTAATTCAAATGGAACTAAATACAACAAGAGTCTAATAACGAAATCATATAAATATTTCTCCAATATTATTCTATGAGAAGTGTCAAATATAAAATCATATAAATAGGAGAAATATTATTCTATGAGAAGTGTCAAATATAAAATAGTGAAGCTATTTGAAATATTTTAGCCATAAGAATTTCATTTTTGAAATATTATAACTATAAAAATTTCATTTTTTAACTTTAAAAAATTACTCTTTTTAATTATTTTATATAAAATATTTTTAATATTTTTAGTCACATATAAAATATATACATAGTTGATATTGAAATATTTTATTATAATCGATATAAAAATATTTTTTGTCAAATAATTTATTTAAATATTATATAATTTTTTCACACTAGAAAATGACAATACAAGATGTTTTGTGCTTTTAATTACTTTAAAACTTCTAAAATTATGTTACTTAAGATGGAGATTAACATATTTTATTTATATCTCCACTAATGGTGGAATAGTTTTACCACATTTCTTTTATAATGGGTTGTAATATCAAAGAGCTTGGCTCATGGGTGCTCCTAAAGAGATCAAATCTCTCTTCAATGTAAAAATGTTTGCATCATAAGAGATTTGATCTCTCTAGACCATTGGTAGATCTAGAGTTAAATTTGATCTAGGCTAGTTTAATTATTAATTATTAATTTATTTTAGAGTGCAAAATACAATGTGTATTTTTTCTTTTTTTAAATTGTCTTTGTCTTTTTGAATGCTATATAGAGTAATCATGTGTATCTATACATTTTATCAATGTACAATAAAATGTATTTGTGTTTAATTAATATATTTTTAATATATGTTGATATTACTTAGTATTAAAATATTTTATTGATAACCCACATTGAATATTTTATTATATACAATATTAAAACATTGGTTTTTAACCTTTTATTTTTTTTAATATAAATATATATGATGTTGATATCCACATAAATTTGTTAACATAGATCTTCAAATAGTTTATTAACATAGATTTGTAAATATCTTACTCACATATTTTTTTACTTCTAATTACTTTAAATGAAATAATATAGACAAATAACAAAACATGAGTAGAATATTCATTTATTTATTTTTATTATTGTTAGTATTGTTTCTTTATTTACAAAATATTTTATTTTTTATTTTAAGAGAAACTTGTCTCAAATTCACATTGGAATTAGAGAACATATGTCAAATCTACATTGGAATTACACATCCTCTCATATTAGACTATAGAATGAGCCTCTTGACTCAATAAACCTCTAAACCCAATTATAATTAATTTTACATTTTTTATCTTATTTTATTTTTTACCGAATCAAAATATAAAAATAAACATTACAACATCTATATACCATATCCACCGTTATCCACAGCCACTAACACTTAAATAATGTTTTCAATTAAAATTACTCAAAATATAAATTCATTTTTTGTTTTATACTTTTATTTCGATAAATAATTTATTTTTATTTAAAAAAACACCATAAAAACAAAGTTTTATAAAATAAATATTAAATATTTATAATTATTTATTTCCAAAAGATAATATTCTACTATGATTAAGGAATTACTTAATCATACTCTAAAAACCGTGAGAATCTACAAACACAACTTAGCCTCGATTTGTGTAAACAAAGAGTTCGCGCAAAAGGAATCCCCATCTTATTCGCGTGCCTCTGCAGAAGATCTTGCAGAACGCAATTACGGAACTACCACGGAGACAAGTTCTCGTTGAGACAATTTAGAGTCTTGGAAACCGAACTAAAACGCGGCAGACATCTAGACGACCATTGTTATTCTCACACATAAAAGGCAGGAGAGCGCAAGCTGTAACAAGCTAGATTGACAAAGATGGTTATGGGTGACAGTTATTGTAGAATATAAAAATTATTAGAACTAAATAGCACTGACGAAGGACTGGCCGAATTGCCAATTGGAAAGGATTACGTTGTTGAAAGTGAGCCAGTCCCTACAGATTGGGAGTACTGTTTCCCCAAACGGCGCCCCACCTTCTTTGTAACGGTTGCCAACCTTCAATTCCATTCGCCTTCATCAACACGTTGGTCACCTGCCCGCTCCCACCCACGTGGTATTGTAGTAGGCGTGGCCCATCATATTAAACCTCACTCCATTCCTCACGCATGGCACTTTCATGTAAAGAACAGGCACAATTTCGGCTTTGTAGCTTGCAATGGAGGTGAATGTTGGAATTTAATTCCAACTGGCAGCATAGAACAGCAAGACGGCGGACTTCAAAGCTGATGGAACTCGAAAGGACAACAATGGCAATGGAACCCTCCAATTCAAAACTTCATGCAATCACGACCTGATCCACAACACCAACCAGCATCCAATTCTCTGCCAACCACATTGAACGCACAGCCAGCAAGCTCCATTCTGGAGGGGCAGCAAACTTGAGTAGCAAGGGAGAAGGAGAACCCCGGAATGGGTGACCTCATCCATCTGTGGACCCACCTCTTCACATATCTAAGCAGTTCCGAGGGTAAACAGAACTCACGGGAATGAACTCCAAGCAGCCCTAGAATGCTCTAAGGAATAAAGTTTTTATTATTATTGTAATGTTTTGATTTAATTTTAAGTTGCCGCATATGTTTTAGTTTTAACGATGGTTAATTTTAATTTTACCGTGGTAGATTTATTTTGACTTTGATTATATATATTATAAATAAGAGATATTTATAATATATAAATTGTAATGTCATATGTGTCGTACTGTGCAATTGTGAGTTGCTGTGTATTGTATTTTTGAGAGCCCGAACGCAGAAAAATAGAAAAAAGAGAGATAGAGGAATTTTGTTGAAGCGCTGTGTCTGCCGCAGCCAGTGAATTTTTATGTGAATCCAGAACTTTGTTCTGAAGAAAATTTACATCTTGTAACAAAGTTTTTATTTATTTTTAATGAAATAGCCGTGTTATATTTCATCTCTCTGTGTTTGCAAATTAATTTTTATTTTTAATCTCTGTGTTGTAAAAGAGGAATTGTTTTATTCCTCTGTCTGTATGTTAAGGAATTCTCCAGAAATTCCAACATGGTATTAGAGCTAGTCTAGGCACTCAGTGAACAAAGCAGAGTTTTCTCTTCACTGCAGAACCTATAAGAAATTTATTGAAGCGGATTTCTCCAACAGAGAAAGGTTCTGTTTGTTTTTTTCATTACATAGTCAAGGAAATTGTCTAGTTTTTTGTTTGGTTTGCACAGTTATGATGGCAGCAGCAGGCACTAGCCTGATGAATCCCCAACTTCCATATTTTAATGGGAAGAACCATGAATATTGGGCTATCACTATGAGAGTCTTGTTTTATTCACAGGACATATGGGAGCTAGCTGAGAATTGCTACCTAGAACCAGCGTATGCAGCAACGTTGGCTGCTTTGACAGCAGCAAAAAGAGACTTGCTAAAAGATAATAGGAAGAAGGATTCCAAAGCCCTCTTCTATCTCTTTCAGTCAGTACATGAGATTATTTTCCCAAGGATTGCAGCAGCAACAAAGTTTAAAGAGGCATGGGATATTCTCAAAACCGCCTATCAAAGCATGGAGAAGGTGAAGACAACAAAGTTGCAAATGCTGAGGAGAGATTTTGAAACTCTCTATATGAAGGATTCTGACACTATAGACTCATTCCTCACTCATGTTATTGGGTTGATTACCCAAATGAGATCTCATGGAGAGACAGTTGAAGAAAGAATGATAGTGGAGAAAATCTTGAGAAGTTTACCCTCAAGATTTGATGCCATAGTAGTGGCAATAGAAGAGACAAAGGATCTCTCACAATTTATAGTGGATGAACTTAATGCATCCTTGATGTCTCATGAACACAGACTAAACAGAGGAACAGATTCTTCATTGGAACAAGCTTTGAAGACTCAAATGTCTTGTGGCCGAATCAGAGGTCAAGGAAGAGCAAACAACCGAGGAAGAGGCAGAAGCCAAAATAGAGGAAGAAACAGCCCTGCAAGTTCAAGTGGAAGGAGCAGAAGTCAAAACCAGAATGAAGGCTCAAGCCAACAGCAATCTCATGGACAAAGGTATGATAAATCCCAAGTCCAATGTCATTATTTCAATAAATATGGTCACTATGCCAATGAATATAGGGAAAAGAAAAATAACATGAATAATAGGCAGAATGCTAATTTTGCAAAAGAAAATAAGAAACAGAGTAATGCGCTGTTAACATGTAATGTAGCACAAGATAGAAAAGATGATGTATGGTTCTTAGACTCAGGTTGTAGCAACCACATGACTCGAAACATAGCAATGTTTTCCAATCTGGATGGAAATGTTAAATCTGAAGTAACAACAGAAACCGATAGTAAGATCTCTATCAAGGGAAAAGGCAGAGTCAGTATCCTGGCAAGAAATGGAGAACGGAAGTTTATGCCAAATGTATAATATGTACCTGGATTGAAATGTAATCTTTTGAGCATTAGACAGCTCATTTACAAGGGCTACAATGTATTTTTTAAAGAGGATGTGTGCACAATCATGAATATACCTCCAAGCAAGAAAGCCATTGCAAAGGTGCAGATGACAAGAAATAGGATGTTTCCTCTCAAGTTCGGAGCAGACTTGAAGGAAGGAAGAAATGTAGCAGCTGTAACACAAGAGGTCTTTCAAGAGGATGTGAAAGATGAAAACTGGTTATGGCACTTGAGATTTGGACATCTCAATTTCAGAAGCCTGAACTTGTTGCACAGAAAGGGAATGGTAAAAGGATTACTACTGATTGAGAAACCGGACAGCCTTTGTGAAGGCTGCATATTGGGCAAACAACACAGAGAAAGCTTTCCAGCAAGAAGGAATATAAGGGAAAATGCACCCTTAGAGATTGTCCACTCAGATTTGTGTGGACTAATGCAACACCGTCTTTAGCTGGCAACAAATATATTTTGACATTCATAGATGATTACACCAAAAATACATGGGTGTATTTCTTGAAACAGAAGAGTGAAGTTTTTGAATAGTTCTACCACTTCAAAGCTCATGTTGAGAAGCAGAGTGGGCACTACATCAAAGTGCTAAGAATAGAGAGAGGTGGAGAATACATCTCCAAAGAGTTCCTACGTTTTTGTAGGGAGAATGGCATACATAAGCAATTTACCACAAGGTACACACCTCAGCAAAATGGTGTTGTAGAAAGGAAGAGTAGGACCATCATGGACATGGTCAGAATTATGTTGAAGGCAAAACATTTGCCAAATGAGTATTGGGCAGAAGCTGCAAATTGTGCAGTGTATATCTTGAATAGATGCCCAACCAAAGCTGTCATGAACAGAATTCCGGAAGAAGCGTGGAGCGGCATAAAGCAGTTTGTCACCCACATGAAAGTTTTCAGATGTGTGGCATATGCACATGTCCCAAATCAATTGAGAAAGAAGCTTGACAGTAAGGGGGAGAAATGTATCTTTGTTGGATACAGTGATGAGTCCAAGGCATACAAACTCTATAATCCATCCACCAAGAAAGCTATAATTAGCATAGATGTGCATTTTATTGAAGAAGAAGCTTGGGATGGAAGCTTAGAGAAAATGGTGAATGTGAAGACGTGTGTCTCATGAAGAAGAAGAGGAAGGGACAACAGCAAATAATCCCTCCATGGTGGCTCCTCCTCCACCACCGCAAACACAACAAACCATACCACAAGCTAGAAATAGAATAGCCTTGAGAAATCAAGGAAGTGCTTCTTCAAGCACACCACAGCGAACGAAAACTCCATTGAGTTCAAGTGGAACTCCAAGTACACCAAGAAGACCGAGATTCAGAATCTGTGTGAGATTTTTGAACAAGGAGAGGTAAATGATAATGTCGATCTGAATTGTTTATTTGCTTTGTATTTTCATGTTGATGACCCAATTCATTTTGCAGAAGTTGTAAAAGAAGAAAAATGGATTGAATCAATGAATGAAGAAATTGGTGCAATAGAAAAAAGTAATACATTGGAGTTAGTCGACCTCCCTAAAGGTAAATAAGTCATTGGAGTTAAATGGGTCTACAAGACAAAGAGCAATGTTGAAGGCAAGATTGAAAGGCACAAGGCTAGACTTGTTGTCAAAGGCTACAAGCAGCAACAAGGTAGAGATTATGAAGAAACCTTTGCACCGGTTGCAAGGATGGAAACAATGAGAACAATGTTGTCCATAGCAGCACAATAGAAATGGAAGGTTTACTAAATGGATGTGAAATCTGCATTCCTGAATGGAGTGTTGAAAGAAGAAGTATATGTTGAACAACCTCCAAGCTATGAAATTGAAGGCCAAGAGCACAAAGTATGTAAGTTGAAAAAAGCTCTTTATGGGTTGAAACAAGCACAGAAAGCATGGTACAGTAGAATAGATGCTTACCTAACAGAAAATGGATTTGAGAAATGTGATGGAAAACCCACACTCTACATAAAAGAAAATGATGGTAAGATTCTTATTGTTGTTTTATATGTAGGTGATTTAATTTTTACTGGCAATGAAGTTTCTCTCATTGCTGATTTTAAAGTAGTCATGAAGAGTGAATTTGAAATGACTGATTTGGGTCTTCTGAGATATTTTCTTGGAATTGAAGTAGAGAAAAATGAAAATGGGATTTTCATTTCCCAAGCAAAATATGTTGAAGAAATTTTGAAAAGATTCAACATGCAGAACAACAAGGCAGCTGTAACTCTAACTATCATGGGGTTAAAATTAAGCAAAGAAGATAGCAACAAGGATTTTGATCCGACATTGTATAGAGCATAGTTAGCAGCCTCATGTATTTCACTGCAACTAGACAAGATATTATGCACACTGAAAGTTTAATCTCCAGATTTATGGAAAGACCGAAAGAGACTCATTGACAGGCAGCCAAGAAAATTCTCAGGTATGTGAATGGAACAAAGGTGTGGTATTTTCTACTCCTCATCTGAAAATTTTAAATTGACTGGTTACACTGACAGTGATTGGGCTGGAAGTGTAGATGACAGGAAGAGTACACCTGGATATGTATTTCATTTGAGATCGGGAACCGTTTCATGGGCTTCCAAGAAGCAACAAATAGTTGCTTTATCAACAGCGGAAGAAAAATATGTGGCAGCAACAGCAGCAGCATGCCAAGCAGTATGGATGAGAAGAATGCTCAAAGATTTATGTCATGAGCAGGAAAAAGGAATGAAAATTTATTGTGATAAAAACTCAGCGATCGCTTTATCAAAGAATTTTGTCTTCCATAAGAGAACAAAGCATATTGATGCAAAATTTCATTTTATACGAGAACTCGTTAATAATGGTGAAATTTTTTTGCAGCACTGTAGGATAGAGGAACAGTATGCTGATATATTAACAAACCCATTAATGCAAAAAAGTTTTAACTATTTCAGAAAATGTCTGGGTATGCAAGAAAACCCATCAGTTGAAATTAAGGGGGAGTGTTAGAATTTAATTCCAACTACCCGCACAGAACAGCAGGATGACAAACTTCAAAGCTAATGGGACTGGAAAGGATAGCAATGGTGGTGGAGACCTCCAGTCCAGAACTTCATGCAATCACGAACTGATCCACAACACCAACCAGGATTCAATTTAGTGCCAACCACATTGAATGCACAGCCAGCAAGCTCCATTCCGAAGGGGCAACATACTCGAGTAGCAAGGGGGAAGAAGAACCCCCGGAATGGGTGATGTCATCCATCTGTGGACCCACCTCTTCACATATCAAAGCAATTCCACAGGGTAAAAGGAACTCTCGGGAATGAACTCCAAGCAGCCCCCGAAATGCTCCAACGAATAATTTTTTTTTTATTATTGTAATGTTTTGATTTAATTTTAAGTTGCCACATATGTTTTACTTTTAACGTTGGTTAATTTTAATTTTACCACGGTAGATTTATTTTGACTTTGGTTATATATATTATAAATATGAGATATTTATAATATATATATATATTGTAATGTCACATGTGTCGTAGTGTGCAATTGTCCGTAGTGTGCAATTGTGAGTTGCTGTGTATTGTATCTTTTAGAGCCCGAAGGTAGAAAAATAGAGAAAACAGAGAGACAAAGGAAATTTTGTTGAAGTGTTGTGTCTGCAGCAGTTAAGTGAGTTTTTGTGTGAATCCAGAACCTTGTTCTGAAGAAAAATTACATCTTGTAACAGAGTTTTTATTTATTTTTTAATGAAATAGTAGTGTTATATTTCATCTCTTTATGTCTGCAAATTAAATTTTATTTTTAATCTCTATGTTGTAAAAGAGAAATTGTTTTATTCCTCTTTCTGTGTGTTAAGGAATTCTCCAAATATTCCAACAGTGAATGCAGGCTATGACAAGTCGAAATAATGACGAGAACAATCGCACCATCCAAATTGAAGGCATAAGTTGGTAGCAGTCACTGTAAGCATCTTCCCACCGTCAATGCACCAAGCTAGATCAGATTGTGCATCACACAAAAATTCATAGCACGCCCGCACGCCACTCCTTCCTTGAACATAATGCTGCTCACCATTGTGTTGCTTGCCCCATAACCACTTGTGTATATATCATTGTATCCGCACGCTCCTCATGCAATTTCTCCCAACGTGAACCAAATTATAAAAATGAGAAGGATGGTGCATCTCTATCAACCCAATTCAAGAAAATAATATAAAAAATTCAGTCTCAATCAGATGATGTTGACATAAATCAGCTTACCCATTGTTGATATTCCAGTAGTGTCTCCACAACATGTTGCATGTGCTCGCTTCCACACTTTCTAACCTCCATTTGCCAATCCATTAGACTCCCAACAATACCAACTGATCATGACAATCTGGAAGATAAAATTGATATTTTTCTTCGCCATCTGTAGCAAAGTTGGTTGCGAGTCATAGATTTTCGGTAACTCGATGTAAGGAAGGCCAGCAACTAGAGAGACCTTATGTGTTCTTCCCCTTTTCGTAACTACATATGTGTGTGTGTGTGTGTGTGTGTGTGTGTATATATATATATATCGTGCAATACTCCTATCCCCTGCATAGTCACATGCGTTCTAACGAATTAGCACATGCATTAACGCGTAATTCAATTGTGACAAATTTTCAGTCAGAAGTATGAACGTAACCTAGGGAATTAAAATGCACCTTTTCTACCATCTTCGCTGGACACTGGTAATTGATTGATTTGATGAGAAAGAAGGTTTGGCCAGGTCATGGATGGATTATCGATCTGTTACGAAACACACCCTGGGTGCGGTTATTGATTTATTTAGAAATGTTCACTAGCCCAAAATCTCAAAGTGTTGGAAATTGTGAAATCACTACTTGTTTTTGAGATGGAATGTGCTTTTAAGGTGGAATGTGCAATGTACAATTCTCCAAAAGGATTATTAATGTGTAAAACTAAGTCATTTCCATCGAAAATGTAATTATTTAAATGCAATTTTCAAAGTTAAAATTATTAAAATTCGTCCTAAAAAGAGCAATTAAAATTTTTGGTATAGTACGAAACACAATCACGGGGGGTTATTGATCAATTCAGAGATGTCATCCCCCAAACCCGAGTATTATAGGCTTTCCATGCTTTAGAAAGAACTAGGAAAATAAATCTTGTGCTTATTTGTTAACATAATTTATAATTTTGTTCAAATCTTTTGTTGAAATTTCACAATATAATTTAGTTGGAAATTTTTATAATTTTTATTATATTATAATTCTAAATTTATAATTAAATACTATAATTTTTGAATTATATATAAAATTCTTAAAATTATATATAATATTTTTAGAATTTTATATATGTGATATCATATTTTTAGAATTGTATATATGAGATATGGTATTTTTAGAATTATATGTGTCTTTGAAGCAATAATTTTATGAAAAGTATAAAAAAATTTGATAAAAAAAAGAATATTTTTAATTAATTTATTGTAATATATTTGTAAAATATTTTATTAATATAAATGTAAAATATTTTATTTTATAAAATTGAGAATTGGTTTTTAAAATATTATAGGATAAAAGATTTAGGATCACCATTTTGTATATATATAAATAAAATGGAAAATTATATTATATTATATGTCTCTTATTCATGGGACATGTGGTTTAGGTTTCTTACTCCTGTGATATGGGCCCATTCTAATACTTCTAGGTGTGTATGTATACCCCTTTCCCTAGGTACAAATATATCTAGGGGAATTGAATCTCAAACCTCCTCACACATAACACTTCATTTTCATAGTCATTACCAATTAAACTACCAAGAGAAAGCTATACTATAAGGATTCTATACTATAATTTTTTTTTGTAAGTCAGCAGCAATATATTAAACAGAGAAACTGAAGTTACATATAGATACAAAATGGCCTGAGAGCTTTGGAGAATCACAGAGGTTCCCATGCCTATTCATCTGCATGCTCAAAGGAAGCCTAGACCTAAACTTAGCTCCTGTAGAGGGATTATGCCAAATAAGTAGCCACCATGCCAACCACGCAGGGTTGCCTATGGTGGGTAAGGAACTTACAAAATAGAGCTTGCCAGTACCAGAATAAAGGCTGTTGACACACTATTTAAACACTATTAACATAAAGGAAATAAACCAGATAGAGTGAACATTCATCATGGGATTGGATTAGAAGCACCAGATTGACCTGCAGTGCATGGGCTAGCCTCTTCAGCACCCTTCAGTAGCATCCGCGGCTTGAAGCACTGAATTATGGTGGTGTGAGAGTCATCGGTCGGGATCTCTATTGAGACGTTGAGGACGTGGCATAGGTACAGGTCGAAGCAGCGAACGAAATTGTCCAGGGCTTTTGATTACATGCGGAGCTCTTCTGTAAGATAATTAAGGGAAATCTCGAGCTTGTCCATCCTTGCAGTGTTCCTGGCAGAAGCCATGGAGGTTGCAGCAAAGGTCTCCTTGACGGCCACCCCCTGCATCTCTATGGCCTTTGCGAGCATTGTTTTCATTTTCCAAGCAACTGCTTGAGTCTGTAGAAATTGGGTGGCCCACGTGGATGTCATTCCCAGGTCGACCAGCCAGTCCATCTCCTCGTTGACAGCATTATCCTTCACCTGGGCTTTAGACCTATCAACCTCCTCCTGAAGCAGATCAATTGTATGCTTCCCCTTCTTGGAGACAAAGGTTTCATAACAGTCCTTGGCCCGCTTGAGGGCCTGCGAGGCTTTGACATTGCGGAGGTTATGATCCAGCATTGATTGCAAATAGAAGAGAACCACGAGTTTGCGGATAACCAAATATCTGAACTTCATCTCAGAGCACAGACACCTTAGAGCTTAGATGTGAATGAGAAGGAGAAATAAAGTTCCTTGATAAATATAATAATAGGCCATAAGGAGGGATGATAAACCAGTTGAATGCCATTTAATGCCATAATATTCAGCAACTTGCTGTCTGATCCAACCACTAATTCCAGAGCAGTGATTAGAGATTCGCTCCTTAAGGGTGATCCTTTCGCATGCCGAAGGCTCCACATTAACCGCCATAAGGAACGGTTGTACCTGCGGTTGTCCTTTCAGACGGTAGGTCGCCATTTCCAAAACATACCATAGGACATTTCCGGTCGGTGCTACCTGACGTAATTAACCATATTGGGTATCTCCATATGCTATGCATGATTTATAATTTGCATGTTTTCCTCCGCATTCGACCCGGCAGTGATGTCCTTACTTGATATGATTTCACAGTTATCCCTAAGCTCATCTTGCGTTAATTCCTCCCAACACGTGTCATTGATTTCCGCTGGGTGATCAACCGCATAGTTGGCCAGACAATTGGCTAGCGCATTAGCTTTCCTGCGCACAGTCTGAAGAATTATGCCGCTTAGAGAAGTTAGGTACTTCGCAATTAGATCAGTCACAACAGCCAGACACCAGTGCTTCGTGGCCTTGCCTGGCTTCATTCTATTCTATATTTTCCTTATTACATTGATGGCTAGATGGGAATCACCCTCCACTATGGCTAAGCCTTTGCCAAGATGAATTAGGATTCGAAGCCCTTGATCCAACGCGGCGAATTCAGCTTCATTATTTTTAGCCTCACTCAATTCCCTGCAAAAGATGTGAAGAATTTCTCCCTTCTCATCTCGTAGGACCCCTCCTAGCCCAACTGGACTAGGGTTGCCTCTTGAGGCCCCATCAAAATTTAGCTTGCAAAATCCTGGAGAAGGAACTTGCCAGATTGAAGGGGATGGAGTTGGTCGAAGGCGAGTTTCCTGCGTACTTAGCCCCGCCGACCCAGAAATACCAAATAGCCCCAAGATGCGAACATCATTTGGAGATAACGAGTTGTCTTTCTTGATTTGGCAGCAGGTAAGAACTGTTTCTTTCAAACCTTGCATGATGATAGTTTTTAAGTCATCCAGCTGCCTAATACCATGTTTCTGAAATATGCGATTATTCCTTTCTTTCCAAACCATCCAAACAAGGAAACTAGGGCTCATCCTCCATTAATTATTAACCATGCTGTTGTTGGAGTAATTCAGTCGCCAATTGGTGATACTGTCTTGAATGGAACTCCTGGTTCGGTCAATTTGCTTGAATATACTTTTTATCCAGTCCCATAGGTTTTCGGTCCAGGCACAGTCATTGAGCAAGTGGTTCATTGTTTCCTCCTGCTCCTTACATAAGGGGCATCTAGAAGGTCCTATGAACCCTCTTTTCACTAAATTCTCCCATGTCAGAATTTTCCGATTCATAAGGAGTCAGAGAAAAGTTTTAATCTTAGGCCAAAGGTTGTTGTCCCACACATTGGTGAACCAAGCCATCTTCTCTTCACTGTCCCTGTTTTCTATGTAAGTTCGTTAAAATTTCCCCCATTGAGCTTACCCCATCGTAGAATATCCTTCCCCGTCGTGGCCCGTATCAGTCTTTTTCCTAAGGTGGTGTTGAGGGAGTGAAGGAGATCTGATAAGTGCCCATCTGGTGGGAGAGGGTTTAGATTCCATTTCCGCCAATGCTGATGATCATCATCGTTTGCCCAGTACTGATGGACCTTTAGCTTACCATTGTTCTGAAACCATTGTTGCAGTGGTTGGGAGTCAAGACTTTCAAGCTTCGGGAGCTGTTGCCAAGCATCCTCCCAGAACAAGGCATTGTTACCATTACAAAGCTCCCAAAAACAGTGATCCTGTATGATATTTTGGTTAGCTTGGGAAAGATTCCAGATCGGTGAGACTGTAGGGGCCTAAGTCATTCTGATGAGCTCCTCATCATGGAAAATTTTAGGGGCTAATATTCGTAGGTGGGCTAACTTTCCATGGTTTTCCAAAAAAAGATTCGCCAATTTCTACTTTTTTATAAAAATGATTCGCCCAAATTTTACAATATAAAATTATTTTATGTTAAAAATCGCCAATGTTATATAGACAATATATATATTTTATCATTATAAATTTGAATAATTTTAGAAATACATCAATAAACATTTTATAGTTTTCATATTAGGGACTAGTAAGATTCACCAATTTTTTAAACTTCAAGATAATTTTCCATCCTTAAAATTTTCCCTGCTCCTCATTTCTCCATTTCTCTGCATATTTTGCTGTCCAGGTTCTCGCCCAAGGAGTGTGAGGCTTCGAGAGCCATCTCCACTAGATTTTTTCTCCACAAGCTCTGTTGATTGACCCTGGATCCTACAACCCCAAACCTCCGAGGCTCTTGGGTCTGCATAGTTGATCCCAAGCCACCAGCGCCCATTTAGGTTTTCCCATTTTACCAGACCAGAGGAAGGTCCTTTAAATGCATATTATTTTCTGAAGTACTCCTTTAGGAGCTAGTATAATTGAGAGCATGTAGTGGGGTATGGTTTGAAGGTTTGCCTTTGTCATAACCAACTGGCCAGCAAAATTGAGGACTTGATTGGTCTAGTGATTAGTTCTATCCTCTAGCCGAGAGAGTAGCCCTTCCCAGTGTAGCCTTTGCCATGGCTTGTCCATTAGGGGTATGCCCAGATATTTGGAAGGTAAATTTCATCTTTTGAATCCCAGGATATCTGTTAAGTGCTTCTGAATCGATAAGTGTGTATTGAAAAAGAAAATACGAGGACTTATCAAAGTTGAGATCCATACCAGAGGATAGACTGAACAGGTTTAAGATGGATTTGAATCCTTTAGCTTCCTTCACTGTGGGTGTGCCATGCAGCATGGTGTCATCGACAAACTGTTGATGAGTAGTTTCCGGGATATTGATCAGGGGCTGTATACCTTTTATGATGTTCTTATCCTTGGCAGATATGATAAGTCGACTGAGACCTTCCATAAGGATAACAAAGAGGAATGGAGAGATAGGATCCCCCTGCCGAATGCCCCTTGAGGGAAGGAAAGGCTCAGAAGGGGCTCCATTTACCAGAATGGTGTAGCTAGGAGACTTTACCATAGCTAGGATCCATGTCATCCATCTTGGATTGAAACCGAAAGAAACGAGCACAACTTCTAGATAACTCCAACTGACCTTGTCATACGCTTTTGAGAGGTCCATTTGTATGATCATACCAGCTTTCATTAGGGATTGAAGAGTGTGGACCATTTCATGAGCTAAAAGGACGTTGTCCATAATTTTCCTTCCCTCCACATAACCTAACTGTTCTTCAGAGATAATCAAAGGAAGTATGGGTTTTAATTTGTTGGCTATAAATTATTTTATATAATCTTGTACAATACATTACAGAGCGCTATGGGCCGAAATTTGGAAGGGGTACAAGCCCCCTCTTCCTTGGGAATGTGAGAAATAAAGGTGGAATTTAGGGATTTGAGAATGGAGGAAAGTCTGGAGTCCTCAACCACCTCCAAAATATCCTGCTTGACCACATCCCAACATGCTTTAAAAAAATAAATGGTGAAACCATATAGGCCCAGGGCTTTCCCATTGGCCATCTCTTTGACTGCATCCTCCACCTCCAGAAGGGATACTGGCCAGTCCAAAGCTCTGTTTTTCTCTTCTGTTATGAGCTTAGGGATGGAGGAGGTTACTGCCCTGATAGCCTCTTGTCTGTCAAAGTTTGGTTCTGTTGCAATGAGTTTGAAATGATTTCTGAGAATGGAGGTGATTTCTTGGTGTGATTGGAAGACATTCCCTTGCTCATCCTTAATTTTGGTTATCTTATTGTTACACCTGTAATCCATAGCAGATCTATGAAAGAATTTTGTGTTTTTCTCTCCTTCTCTCAGCCACTGAATGCGGGATTTCTATTTCCATAAAATTTCTTCCTAGCTACAACTTTGATGCCATTTTTGCATCAATTCCTTCTCTTTATCAATGGAGTCCTGAGAGATAGTTCCTTGGATCCGGTTATTGTGAATAGCCTCCATTTGTCGTTACAGGTTTTGTTTGTCCTAAAATATGTTACCAAAGACTTCGCGATTCCAAGTTTTCAGCTTGGTTTTTAGATATTTCATTCGAGCCTGGAGCCTAAACATCTTCATTCCTTTGACATCAAGAGGATCCTTCCACCACATCTTAATATTGGAAGAGAAATCCTGGTGAGTGAGCCAAAATATTTCAAAGCGGAAAGGCCTATTTTTGGGCGTGCCTAGGATGGTGGCATTCAGCGTGATGGGCCAGTGATCTGAGCCCCTAGAGGGGAGGATATCAGAATCAACAGTAGCCCCCGCCATAAGAATGCTATCAGAAATTAGAAAGCGATCAAGCCAGGAAGCAATATTTCTATCTCCACCTCTTTTGTTGGTCCAGGTAAAGATGCCATTCCGAGGATGAATATCCACCAGGTTGGAAAATCTGATGAAAGAGATGAAGGCCCTTGAATCACTGTTAAGCAATCGCAGACCTCCCTTCTTTTTCTCGAGAGAAGTTATCATATTGAAATCCCCTCCGTAGATGGCCTTGGAGTTGGGATGTCTAAGATGTAACTTGGTGAAATCTTCCAGCAACAATAACTTTTCTTCCAGTCGTTAAGGACTATATATATTTGTGAACAGAAAGGTGCCTTTTTCCCCTGATATTTGCATCTCAAGGGAAAGGAAAGACTTGGTAGCTTCAGCATTGAGGAGATGAAGGGCTCCAGGAGTCCAAAAAATGGCCAAACCTCCACCAGTACCAATTCCTTCAACTGCTAGGTGCTCCATATGCCTTCCTAGGTGTTTGCCTAGTTCTTCCAGCTTTTGTCGGGAACATTTAGTTTCCTGGAGGAAAACTATGTCTGGTTTTTCTTGTGTGACTTTCTTTTTTAGGAGCCTATGTTTTCTTAGGCTGCCCAGCCCTCTTGCATTCCATGAGAGGACCTTCATGATTAAACAAGCTTAGGAGGAGAAAGAGAAAGCCTCAAGGGCTTTCATTTTACCTGAGTTAATCAGCATCTGACCCAGCTCTTGAAGAGCATCGCTGTTAGATCTTCTGCCCTTTTCTTTTTGTGCTTGAGACTGGCCTGCATGTGGTGGAGATTTTGTGCCTTAATACCCAGGCCTTTGGTATCCCCTCGACTTTGTTTCAAACCCTTTAATGATGCATCTTGCCTTGAGAGGAAAAGATAGTTGACCCTGTTAATTTCTTCCTCCGGTATTTGGTCAATTCCTTTCTGTTTCCATTGCTCAACTATGGAGTTGAGGTCTAGCCCTTCTTTTTCAAGGATATCTCCTAAGTCCTAATCCTCTATGCCAATTTCACTTAGGGCCATTTCCTCATCTCCTTCCTCATCTTTCTCAAAGGTGGCCTCTAAGATCGGTTCATGAGTTGTGATCGGCTTCCTTGGCTGGGTATTCTGCTCTACTATTCCAGTGGTTCCCTGCTTAGAGCCTGGGATCTGAGCCGGCTCTTCCAACTAGGGGTCCTCTTTAAGCACCTCAAAGGTATTTAATGTTCCCTTGAACTGGTCATTCACTTTTGGTAGGGTTTTCTTGTTGGCCCGGTGTTTACCAGTAGGTCGGACAAAACCATCTGAGGCCTGATTAGACTTCTCCTTGGCCTTCTCAACAATTTTTTTTTTAGGGCATTCCCAAATTAAATGGCCATGTTCATGGAATTTTCGGCACCTGAAGGGTATTTTCTCATAATCTATGGTTTGAAAATAGACCTCATCCCTATATTCCAGCCACAAACCTTCATGCAGAGCCCCAGATACATCAATTTCAACACAGATCCGAGCGTAGGAAGTGTACCTTTTTTGGATAGTGGCTTCAGAGGCTCAAACAAAGGTTCCAAGTGTGTTGCCTATCTGCTCCAGCGCCGCTGGTCTCCATTAGTCAATTGGTAAGGAGAAAAAACGGATCCATACAGGGACCTGCGTGAATGTCTCCTACTCTGGTGCAAAGTTGGGTTTCCAGGGCCTCATATAGAGACCCGCTGAGGCATAGAAGTAAGGTCCTCCCTCAAAGATCTGTTCCTTGTCTTCCAGAATAGCAAAAACCACCGTGAAGAAACCCTTGGCGCCCAGGTGTAACTGCACATCCCCCCGCAATTTCCAAACTTGCTTGATCCATTGACATAGGGATTTTTCATTGGGCCAAAAGCCCATAAATTTGTAGATCACTGCATGAATGGTCATGTGATCCCTATAGGCCTGCAAATATGAGTTTTTGATGATCACCTTGAGACTTTCCTTGGTCTTCGGCTTGCACCTACCTTGGTTTTTCTGTTGGACCTCTTCGTCAGCTAACCCTTTCGGATCAGAGTTGCTTAGGTCGGGGTTGCCATTTGCTCCATTTGTCTGGGTTTCTGCTTGCTCTTCTAGAGGATTTGTTTCCTGAGTGGAATGTGATTTAACTTGCTCCTGTAACCTTTTGATAATTTTAGGCTGGTTGGGGGGTGGGATTACCTTGGTATTTCCATCCTCTTTTGTCTTATTCGCTGCAGAATCAGAGCTCGTGATCCTTACTCCTTCCATCGGGCGTTTACCTTTGTCAACCGTGACCTGTTTGAAAGTAAGGGCCCCAAGGGTCCCCGTCCTTCCCATTCGTTGGGCGAGGGCTAGCCCTCTTTGCCGTAGATCTTGGAGCAGGGCACTGCTCCCTGCCAATGTCAGCACCAGAACTCAAACGACGCTTCGAA
The DNA here is from genome assembly GCA_034641835.2 of Pinus albicaulis. NCBI lineage: Eukaryota > Viridiplantae > Streptophyta > Pinopsida > Pinales > Pinaceae > Pinus > Pinus albicaulis. Next base: position 1,133,464,050 of record CM076581.1, on the reverse strand, counting down.
AACACCCTAGGTTGCAGACGTTGAAATTGTGCATAGATTCGGTGGAAGACACTCTTGCCACAACTACGAACAAATATTTCACAGGTAACAATGGAATTGTTCAAGGAAAAATCCTCTATATTATAATTGTATTAAGTAAAAATAGAAATACAATATTATAAAAATAATTTTGAAATAAATATTTATTAGATGCATATCAACATATTTAAAGAAGTAGTCTAACTTAAGAAGAAATAGCCTTTCTCACTAGAATGCGGTGATATAATTTCTAGCAATGTTGGAGAGTGTATCTTATTAATCTAATTAAGAAGTGCAAGATCAATTTTTTTTTTCAACCTGTCATTACTTTTTGGACATTGAATTTTTACCTATTTCGAAACTAGTGCCTTGGTTTACCTATCATGTCATGTTGGAAATTTCTTCATTTTTTTTATGTTTCAAATGCTTATGAATAATCTCTCATCTCATACATTTCATCTAAATCTTTCCAATGACGTTTGAATCGCGTCAAACAGACGTCATATGAAAATTTTGGTGTCGTTTGAGGTTTTAGAAAAATAGTGAAATTGGGGTGTATGGGTGCCATGTGGCAATGCCAGGGAATTCCACATGGAAGCACTGGAAGGTGCCACATGGCATACATGCTGTTGTGGATGCTGACTTGGAAGATTGAAGTGGACTGCTGACTAGTCAAGGTGACATGGCAGACAACTAGGCGATGACTGTGCAATATTGACTAATGGTACGTTGCCACATGGACCAATCGAATGTCACCATGTGGTAGAAAAACTCCAACAAACAAACTTCAAGATTTTGGGAGAAGCTTCCAAGTGTCTAACTGCTCTAGGGCACTTATCAATCAAATTCATGACACCAAAATATTTGATTTTTTATTTTTATTTTTATTTATTTTTTTATTTATTTATTTTATGTATTTATTTATTTTTTATTTTATTTTATTTTTATTTTTTTTTATTTTATTTTTTTTAGCGTCACAAAAATTTCAGAGAAAATAGTTGATTTTTTTTTTCGCAAAGAATTCAAATATGAAATTTTGTTTTGCAAAATTTCCACCAAAATTCTCATATATGATCTGCAAACTTTCTGCCAACAAATTATAAAAAAAATGTATTTAACAATTAGAGATCAATTTTTTTTTTTTTAATTTTAGAGTCAATGGTAAGTTTAGATCTCTTCGACATTTTTATTGAAAATTATTAAAACTAAATTGGTTCACTCTTCTTTTTTGATCTTCCATATCACAGGGAGCGCAAGAAGAGTGCATACTTACTAGTTTATTAATCGATTTTTTTTTTAAATTTGAATTCAGAAAATAAAATGAAAAGAATGAAACTCACGTGAAATTATTGTTCTTTAATCTTCGCTTGTGCTCATTTTTCACAATTTTTTGTTATATTGCAATATTCCTTCCAAGGGTTAGTAAATAGGTGGCTCTTACTCCACCATAAAATTGCAAATTTATCCTAAAAATCACAAAAAAGAAAAAAAATATTTGTTAGTCCTATTTTACTAAAGAAATGAAACATTCTCTCTAGCATAAGAGAATTTCCAATGCATCCATTTGAGTAAAAAATTCATAAGTAAACTCATATCCAAGTTTGAAAAATAAACCCCAGTGAATTCTTGGACATGATTATGAAAATTTGATGTTACAAATTGTAGCCTAATGACTAGTTGAGACCAAATTTGAATGTGATATTTATGTTTTTTATCTTCTTCAACTGTCATAGCACCAAACTCTTTAGATCTTGTTTTTGCAATTGGATTTATTATTATTATTATTATTTAATGAATGGGGGTTTTTGATTTCTTGATGTTTTATCTTATTTCTATGTTTTCTATATGCAAATGCAAAATAAACTTAAATGAAAATGTTTGAATGCAACTAATCTTAAATGAAAATGACCCTAAATGAAAAATGCTTCCTAAAAAATCCTCCTAACTTAGTTACATCTAATTTTGCTTCCCCGGCAACAATGCCAAAAAAGTAGGGTGATTTAATGATATGTTAAATCCCTTCCATTTTAATATGTCAACTTGGGGTTTTCGTAAACTTATAAGCAAACAAAAATATATGGGACCTCAGATAAAACTATTGTAGAAGGTTTGTTTAGGATGTAAAGAAAGAAAGGAGTTGCATATTACAAGTATAGCTAAAGAAAATTGCAAAAGAAATCACATGTAAGAAAACTGAATTAGATTCTAATGGCGGAAGTTAGATTAGACTAAGGGTGGAATGAATGAATGCCATGGCCTTTCTAAAAAATTATAAACTAATATTTGAACAAATATAAGAAACAAACTATGATAATCTAGAAAGTGGGTAAACCTAGAACAACTATTGATTTAGTTATCAAGCAAGAAAATTAGGAGAACTAGTAAGAAAGAAATTTAATGATAATTAAAGTGAAAATATATTAGAAGAAAACTATGATAATATAAAAATCAGTAAAATAATCTAGAAAGAAGTAAATATCAACTAGTGATTTAGTTGTCAAGCAAGAAAACTAAGATAGCTAGTAAACAAGTAGTTTAATGACAATCAAATCAAATCTAGGAAAGTAAATCACACTTGCAAAAAGTAAATCACACTTGCAGAAAATAAAACATACTTGCATAAAATAAAGCACACTTGCATGCAAGGAAATAAAATAAATCACAATATGTTACAGATGTATGTGAACTGTGGTTGATGAGGATCCATCCATTCCTCAATGAGCACACATGAACAATTGTCACACCTTAAGAATCAAACAACACTTATAACTCATGATTTGGAGAAAATGATATTACTCATGTTGAATGAACAATCATAAATTTGATGCTAATAAATAATTGATAACTTGTTAGCTTCCTTTGAAGGATGCTCCTCTTATTTATACATGAATTATGGATATCTTCTCAATAAATGTAAATCCCTTAAATATATACTAGATCCATACTTGTCTCAACTTATCCCTAAATACTAGATACAAATCCCATGACACATCAAGATCTCCATGATCTTTCTCCTTGGAATATGGTCCACCTCTTGAGTTTAAATTCGAATTTGTGCTTGGGAAGCCAAGTAAGACCCTTCTAGAACCTCAAAAAAAGCATACACATGTCACAAAACTCATAACACATATATATGTATATCAAACCATGTTAATTTCCTATTTTTTAATCATAAATTCATTTAAAAATACATAAAAAAATAACTTTGGAAAATGGTTATTGTAATCTGTATGATCATGAAGATGGTTACTTGATGTAGGGTTTTAGGCTAGATAATTATGAAATGAGGGCTAAATAGTTATGAAATGATGGAAATATGGATGAATATGGAAGAAAAGTTTGAGACTCAACACCATCTCTGCCCCTGTTTTCATTTTCCACCCTTCATCTTGGTTCATTTGTTATGTTTACAACTCCCTAGTAGATTCATCATTTTTTTCTACAACATTACTCATATCTATCATCCTCAAAGCATAAAGAAATGATTGATTTCACCAACAAACATATCTACATCAGAAGAAAAGAAAAGAATCAAATCAAAACCCATCAGAGTAGAACCCAGGAGCATAGAGACAATGAAAAGTGACCCAACCATTTGGATAGAATTTCAACATGTAGGATGTGCAGAATTTTGTAACAATTTTCAGATTCAAGTTTTTCACTCTTAGGTTGTAGAAAAATTTCCCCACAATCTCAAAGGAAACATGGTAAAGATTGGAAACATAGAATTTGAAGTTTTAGAAGAAACAATTTCTTTAGGTATAGGCATCCCTTTGCTAGGAGATTGTTGGTTTAAGAACATGGAGCTAGACCCTGCATTATATAAACCCTTTTTCAAACCTCAGCATAGGAGAAATTTTGGAAAGTACTTCCCAAGGTACTTCCTCTTGAATAAATTTGACATGCTTTTGAAGGAAATATAGAGATATTTTACATGTGAGGGAAGATTTAGCAGATTTTATTACCACCATATTAGGATTCTCATGAATTTTACAAGGGAAAAAAACTTGAATGTGCATTTTTATCTGTTAAATTTTTTGGCTAAGATGGCATAGCAAGTGAAAACTAGAGGAAAGAATGATGCCAATCTATTTCATTTGGCCCTCTTTAAACTGTTGGTTTTTAAAGATTTAGAAAACAGAGGCATCACTTCGGAGGATTTCCTTGCAGCATTCAATTTCATAAACCAGTAAGATATGTCAAAGATCCAAGAGAAAAATCCCACACTTAAGGCATCTCAAGACACACTATAGAAAGAAGAATCAGCCAAAGAGCCTACAGGGAAGAGGATTACTACTAGAGCACAGCGTAAGAAGAGAAAGGCAACAGAACTCGAAAAAGAAAAGAAGGTTGTTGCTTTTGAAAAAATCAAGATTCCCCAAAGATCTAGGATAAAGAGTACTATCAAACATGTGACTAAAAAAGACATTCCTAAGCATGACATCAATTATTCTGAAATAACTTTGACTCCACAGTTTGAAGAACAAGAGATTGGAGGAGAGGGGTGAGAAGTTCATTTTGAGGAAGGATAGTCAAGAAAACATGATGAAAAGGACCACATCATAACTAAGCTTCGAGAAAGTTTAGGGAAGGCTCATTTCACCATTGATTTTTTGAAAAATAAAAACAAAGACTTACAACACCAATTTAGGGTGGCACAAAAAAAAAATATCTTGAAACACTGCCTAAATCACCATCACTTGAAGCTAAAGACAAAGGATAGAAGGTGATTGATCTTGAAGAAGTTTATGTCCCTCAAAAAAATCCTAGAAGACCAATGACCAGAGCAATGACAAGGAAGGAACAAATCACTCAAGACCTTCCTCCACCTCAAGAAAAACCTTCAATAGAATATCTTATATGGGTTGACATTGAAAACAAAGAGTAATTGTTGCACATAGTGAAGGAACACTTAGAGAAAATTCTAGAGAAATCCAATAGAGACATTAGCCTCGAGATAAACCTAGAAAATAATTACTATGCTAGAAATATGATTTTTAGGATAAGGGTAAGACTGATGAAGGGAAATATCAATAATACCAGGAGGAAACTGAGAAAGGTCAAACAAGAAAACATCAGGGAGAGAAACAACCTTGACACTTTGGCTAAAATGGCCACTAGTTAATTTTGGAGCAACCATGTATCAATTTTTTTCATTATGTAATTTTTGCATAAGGTAGCATGATATTTTGATATTTTTGGAATGAAAATGTTGTATCATGAGGAGATAAAGGAGGAAAAAACCATCAGCTACAATAGTGTTTTATGATTCAAAGATGTTTTGAGTCAATTTTGACACTGACTACCCTCAACTGTGCAAAGTTAAAAATGGGGTTTTCACAAAAATTATTAGTTGGAGAAAGAGTTTCAGAGATTTAACAGCATGTACCATACTGCAATAAATCCATTCGTCTACAACAAAGATCAACGGGCCCCTTAAAACACCAAATTTTTGCACCCAAATGTACTATGACTATGTAAAATTTCAAAGTTTTTGTTCTTTTAGCCATATTTGTGAAATATTTTTTGTGGCCAAAAAAATATGAATCATGGGAAAATGGAAGAGGTTTTTGTTTCTAAAATAACAAACTACAAAAACCTATCTCACTTTTCACACAAGTATCAGGGGTTGAGGGATCCATGCACATATTGGAAGCCTCATTTTCTGACTGTGCAAAGGCCCGTTTTAGTCATATTTTTGCAGAGAAGATTATGAATGGCTGGAGGAGAATGTTTACAAACTCAAGGATGTTTATCTTAGAAAAATATTCATATACAATAACCTCTTTCACTTTTCACATAGGTTGAAATTTATTTAGGTAACGTGGAGACCCAATTTTACAGTTTTACAAGGAAAAATTCACATGGTAGCTAGCCTATCTTTGGGCAAGATTTCAAATTTTTGGAAAGATATGGTAATATATAAATAATTTTAGAGATTAATATTGATGATTAGATGAACTAGAACGATGAATCAACATTAATTATCATTTATACAACTATTCCAAGTCAGTTTGGGTTCACTACATGAAGTCCCTGTTTTGTTGCAATAAGTTTCTAGGTGCATTGAACTTGTTCATTTGACTTTTTGAAGGAGGAATTTGGTCACTCAGTGATAATTTTGAACTCTTATTATATGTAATAATGAAAAATAAATGCAATTAGTTATTAGATCTTTTATTTTCTCAAAATACTTTGTAAACATTCACCTATTAATACTTCAAACTTTGAAGTATTATGGGTTGGAACCTATTGAAGAAAAATTACTCATTGTTGTAATAAAATCACAGAGTCACAATTTATAGAATACAATAATACTGTTGCAAGATCCTTATGTCACTTATGTTGGTGAAGTGCCTTATTCTATGTTTTTTTTTTTTTTTTTGTGATTCATATGTTTTCTCAATAACTCTGAATTAGTTTATGAAATGAACAAAGATAATTTGTTGCAAAATACACTCTTCTTCCAGCTTAGAAATAATCTAAATGTTTTCTACTTGAAGATTAATTATGGTTCTTAATTTCCATGTTATAACCTGATCCACTCATAAATTATTCCCAATCATTCACCAAACCTTAAAGGATCCAAAAAAAGTGCCTAACTTGCCCTATAGAGTTGTCTGTAATCTGTATTTAGCTGAACCTCAACCCATGACTTAATTTCCAAATGACGTCTCTGAAATGTTTCGTCTCAACAACAATTAAAAAACCATACTCTAAGCATAATAACTAGCCTAAAATAACCAACAAACAAAGTTAAATATGATAGAGAGATCCCTCTCTGAGTTTAATAGGGCTAGATCCTAAACTCCAAAGTGGTTTTGTGGTTACTTATCTAGTTCTTTCTCGGCCTTAGAAATTATAGACTGATAACATGTGAATTTTGAGTGGAAGGAGTGAGGTGACCTAGAGAAATATTCCAATTATGGGAGGTACACACCACTAACAAACCCATAATGAACTTTAACTAATTGAACTTAACTAACATTGCCTCATACTTGACTTATGATGAATGAAACCCCATGAAACGATCCCTTGAAATCTCATAATGACTCATTTTCCCTCAATGAGTACAATTTTGAAATTATGACCCCCTCATGAACTTTAGACTCTCACAAATTCAATTTTGGGTTCAAAGACCCCTTTTACAGCACATATATTTACAAAACCTTAGCTATTTCAACTCTCTCTTCATACAAACCATTAGACTATGACGCATAGTGACTCATAGGCTAAAATTGACAAAAACCCCCAATATGAATAGTAAGAGGCAAACACAATTTGATTCCTAGACTATAAGACCCTAACAAGAAGTACAACTTGCCACCATTGCAAGCCTGCCCATGGAGGAAACTCATTGGAGAAAACCCTAAAGAACATATTCCTTGTTCCTCAAAGAGAAGGGGCTTCAATTTCAAATAAAAAATCTAGCACAACATGATTCACTTCCCTTCTAAAGGTAAAAATAATTTATTGAATTTTTTCACAAGTCTAGTGTGGAGGAAAAATCTAATACGACATAGTTTTACATGCACAACCTCATATTGAATAACATGAATTTATAGGACCCAAATTTTAGGATAAGGAATATGCAGCTTTAGCCTCTTGGTTTACCCATGAGGAGGAAAGGGTTGAAGAAGGAAAAAGAGGCATGTCAAAGGAGACTAATGAGCCCCTATGGGTCAAAGCAGAGTTGACGGTTCCTTACCTTGTCATCAACAACCACAAGATCATATCTAAGGATCCCAAACTAGAACCACTTTACATAGAAAAACATGAGCAATCCATTCAACACTTTGAGGACATTTTTAGGTTTCTAGGGAACGAAGGCTTGTAGTCCGATCAAAGGAGATGGAATTCACTACCCCATAACGTGAAAATAAAGAAACATCACTCTGTAGAGAGATTGAGGAATGCCTTGGAGAATATATCCTTATATAATATGGTATTCCAAATACAGAAGGCTCATTAGATTGGGCTCATGTTTATCCCTCCTTTACTACTAGGGTTAAAGTAAATAAAGATTGAAGAGAAACAAGAGTGGGTAGAAGTAGAAATAAATGCAGGGTTCCATCCTTAGGAGGGAACTTCTTCAAAGATAACTTGGGATGTTAGGGTATCCATGAGGTATATGCATGAGATGGAACTAAATGGCTAAGTTTCTCACAGAGTTAGCAACACCTTCAATAGGGGGTTGATGACAGACCTCATTAATAGGTAAGTAATAAGGCCCATATGGCCTTCCTTTAGCCTATATTTACCCCTTTCCTTGTATTTAATGAAACATTATTGACTATTATGTGTTTATTAAGAAGACTAAAGGATGATTCTCATATTTCATGGCTTAATGTGATTAATGTGCTAGAAAAGAGTGCATTTGTGTGCATTTACTATGCAAAGATATGTTTGAGGCAGTTTGAGAAGATGTAGGAGGATTTTACCCTACATTTACTCAACTACAACTCGACTTCCTCCCTGGATTTACTCACCCACAGTTCAAAGATCCACTAACAACTAATGCACTCAAGGATTATGAGGATCTCATGAAGCTAGATCTAGTTTTCTATGGATTTTTGGAGGGAAGAAACAATATTTCTAAGGAGGTTTCCCCTCATTCATTCTTATATCTAAATAAGGAATCCCAAGGGCTCAATAGGATTCATACCTTTTGGAGAAGATAGGGACTACTAAGAGCTAGGCCCTCGAGCTTGTCATTTTCATTTATTTTCATCATGTACTTGAACATTATTTCCTATTAATGAGAAGTAGTTTGTTATCTTCCATCTGAGCTTGTTATGGAGGGTTGAGTCCCCTTGAGTTAGGGCCCAATCTAGAGGCTGCAGTCTCTCTCATGTGTATTTTACTTATACATTTCTTTCCTAGTATAATTTTCTTCCATTCTTAGTAACATTTATTTATGAAATTTTATTGTGTGAGCCTATATTCCACATATCTGGTGGGAAGTGTTGTTGAGGATATTTAATTGGAAAGGAAAAAAGATATATTATCTTTCTTTTGTAGTATTTAAACATCAGATTAGTTATTTTTCTTACATATTTGTTTTCTGTAAATTAGTAATTGGATTATTAGTTTTCTTTGAACACATGAATTATAACCTCTGGTGGATATAGGTCTTGTAAAAATTTATAGATAGGTTGTATTTCAATGAAATAATTCAATTCCCAATAAAATTCAACTCATCCTTTCTCTGCCATTTCAATTTTTTGTAATTTATAATGTTAACATTCTTTAAGTGTTTGGAGACATTGTGTAACTTTTTGTGGTGTGTAAGAAATTTTTTTGATATGCAGTGTTTCCATTTTCATTCGCACTCCTTATCCCACCACCATCTCCCTTTCCTCAACCTCAACAACTCCCTCAAACTTTGTTTACCGAGAGTACATTTTTGGTTTATTGAAGGCCATCGTGTGCATTGCTTATTATGTAAGATGGGCCCCTTAAGGGTACTAAACTTGGTAAGGACCTCATATAAGCTTCATCTACCCTCCATTACTCTTTCCTACCTTTAACTCACCTTTTCCACCCTCAGAATGTTCATAGACCCAATTCTATAGCAAAATAAAGGATAATATTAAAGAGAAACAAGAGTGGGTAGAAACAGAAAGAAATGCAAGGTTCCATCCTCATGAGGGAAATTCTTCAAAGATAACTTGGGATGTTAGGGTAGCCACCAAGGCTATGAATGAGATGGTAGTAAATGGCTAAGTTTCTCATAGGGTGAGCAATAGCTTCAACAGGGGGTTAATAACGAACCTTATTAATAGGTAAATAATATGGCCCTTGTAGCCTTCCTTCAGCCTATATCTACCTCTTTCCTCGCATTTAATGAAATATTTTTTACTATTATGTGTTTATTAGGAAGACTAAAGGATGATTTTCATATCTCATGGCATAATGTGATTAATGTGTTGGAAAAGAGTGCATTTGAGTGCATTTACTATGAAAATATATGTTTGATGTAGGTTGATAAGATGTAGGAGGATTTTCCCTTGCATTTACTCCACTACAACTCGAATTTCTCCCCAAATTTACTCACTCACAGTTCAAAGATCCACCATGGGGGATTCACAGGGGAAGCAATACCATACCACATGCATTCATATTGGGGGGACATATATTGAGAAAAAAATGGCATAATATATTGAGCATATAATAGGGGGTAAAGGATTTTTATGTTTTCAGGTACTAAAATTGGAGTTCAAAGTTAATGAAAAAATACAAATTGGTGTAAAAAATGTTAATGAAAAAATGGATGCCTACAATATCTAGTGAAGGTAGGATTTTTTTTAAATTGGGAAGGTGTATTGGGTTCACATTGGTTGGGGGTTAAATAATGTGATTTTTGTATGTTTTTTCCAATATGTAGTCAAATGAAGGGTATTATTTAATATGCCATGAACACATGTGATATGTCATAGGTTCATTGAGTGAAGCCCCCGTGAGATCCGCTAACAACTGATGCACTCAAGGATGTGAGGATCTCATGGAGCTAGATCCACCTTTCTAGGGATTTATGGAGGGAAGCAACCCTGTTTCAAAGGAGGTTTCCCCTCATTAATTTATATATAAATAAGGAAGCCCAAGGGCTCAATAGGATTCATAACTTTTTGAGCATATACAGACTACTAAGACCTAGGAGCCCAAGCTTGTCATTTTCATTTATTTTCATCTTGTACTTGAACATTATTTCTATTAATGAGAAGTCATTTTTTATCTTCCATCTGAGCTTGTTATATAGGGTTAAGTCCCCTTGGGTTAGGGAATAATCCAAAGGGTCTAGTCTCTCTCATGTATATTTACTTATGCATTTTATTTCCTAGCATCATTTTCTTCCTTTCTTCGTGGCATTTGTTTATAAAAAATTCTTGTGCGGATCTATCTTCCACCTTTCTTGTGGTAAGTGTGGTTGAGGATAATTTATTGGCAAGAAGAAAAGATATATTATCTTTCCCTTGTAGTATTTAGACATTAGATTAGTCATTTTTCTTGCATCTTTGTTTTCTGTAAATTAGTAATTGACTTAGTAGTTTCCTTTGAACACATGAAGTATAACCTATGGTGGATGTAGGCCTTCTAAAAGTTTCTAGATAGGCTGTATTTCAATGCAATAATTCAATTCCCAATAAAAATCAACTCATCCTTTCTCTACCATTTCAATTTTTTGCAATTTACAATGTTAACATGCTTTAGGTGTTTGGAAACATTGTGTAACTTTCTGTGGTGTGAAGGAACTAGCGTTGATCTCTAGGGTTCCCATTTTTATTCACACTCCTTATCCCACCACCTTCTCCCTTTCACTAACCTCAACCACTCCCTCAAGCTCTGTTCACCAAGAGTACATTTTTGGTTTATTGAAGGCCGTTGTGTGCATTGTTTATTATGTAAGACTGTTAAGGACCTCATATAACCTTCATCTACCCTCCATTACTCTCTCCTACCTTCAAATTTCCTTTCCCACCGTCAAAATATCATAGATCCAAACCTGTAGCAGAACAAGGAAATCTTGTAGCATCTTGTAGCAATCTTGTAGAAATCCTATAGCATCCTATAACATCATGTAAAATTGATGAGATTTTCCATTGAATATTTATTTCCCCCCCTGTTATTGAATAATGTCCCATAGGCTCTGAAACCATGATTGATGAAGACTAAATACCGCTTAGGACTTTCCTTTTTACCACTACAACACATTTCAATAATTAGGGTAGGTGGATAGATTTAAGAATTGGAAAACACAATGATGATTTTATTGATTTCCACATGAGTATCTAATGAACTCTTCCACTAGATCTATTATCTTGGGGATGCATTGATTAAATATTGGTTACATGTTATTTTCCTTATACAAGATAGATTATGTTTATCGTATTTGTTCTATGCTTCTTAAGCTAGGGTATCCATTTCAAGAACTCTTGTTTCCATTCCATAGAGTAGGTTTCCTTTTAATGCAACATTTACATTCTACAAATAGATTAATATTTACATTTATTCAAGTAATGTATTCTTTACATTCCTGCAAGTAGTGTAGCCTTTATGTTCCTACAATTAGTGTATCCTTTACATTTATACAAATAGGTTAGAATTTATGTTTAAGAAAGTAACATTTCCATTTTTTCAAATAGAGTAACATTTCCATCTCTGCAAAGTAGATAAAAACTGTCCTTTCATGTAACTTCTTTCCTTGAAAATCTAGATTAAGTTGATGGAGTGGTCTCTATATACCTTGGTATGGTCCATTGCTTCAAATTTTCATGAGTGGGGCTTAGCCTACTATGCATATAACATTGTTACCTCTTAAGTTTGTATGAACCCTCAGTTGATCATTAAAGTTGGTAGCCTTGTGAGTTGTGACAATCTTGTTACAATATTGAGGCTCATCACTCATAGTTAGTAGTTTGATTTGAGAGCTCATCTTGATAATATATCTTGACAGACTCTATATCATTTCCACATATATATATATATATATATATATATATATATATATATATATATATATATATTCAAGATTAGGAGATATATATGGATTGATTATTAGCCTCCATGGCCTTGATGTAGTGGCCATGGGCATTCCCAATTCTTGCCAGGGCATCCTTGTCCCAAAACTACTACAACAAGGGGTACATGAAAATCAATACTAATCCAACTATGAAATCCTCCTTGTTTGGTAAGAAATGTTTTATCTTCAAATAGAGGTAAATCCTTCATGAATTGAAAAAACATGGCCCATTCTCAATTACTTGCCCTTAGTCCTTTAGGCTAGAAAAGACCATAGAAAAAAAATGCTTTTCCACAAATTCTAACTTTGCATTCCTTTTAGGTTTCGATTTAAGTTAAGTACACTAGGTGAGGGACTTTTATTATGGCCATATGCCTAATATCTTCATAATAATGGCATGATATCATATATATTGAGTATAATCTCAGATGCTAGAGAAAAATTTAGATTTTGGGTCAACAACTGCCTTTAATAAGCATATTCCATGTTTACATCTTCCTAATGGGGGAGATGGTGAGATGGTTGTTGGGGTTTTTGTTGGTTTCCATTAGGTATTGTTCCTTGTTAGGATAATTTGTGCTAGATAGTTTACCCTGCATCTCCCTAGTGGGTGAGATGGTTGTTGGGGTATTCGTTCATTTCCATGAGGTAATAAAAAAGTCACCAAATATTCAATATTTAAAGTTTGGTTGTAATCCAAATATTGCAAAGGTCCTCTCAAATAGAACGTGTTCCTTGTTAGGCTAATTTTTGGTAGATAGTTTTCCTCATTAATTGACTCAGACAACAACTTCCCTATGAAAAGAAGATTCACTTATTCTATGAACATTTTCCATAAAAATAACAATAAAAAAGTCCCCAAAAATTCAATATGTAAAGTTTAGTTATAATCCAAATATTGCAAAGATCATCTCAAATCCTTCTAATGTTATTAATAAAATTTTAAATCTCTTTATAAGTATTATTGGAGAAAAAAAGAATTTATAAACTATAAGTATTATGGGATAAAAAGTGGCCGGAAAAATGTTTTATGCTTTTTAATTTAGGACGTCCTTTAATTAAAGGTATTTCACTGGAAAAGTTGAGCTTAACGAAGAACTATATTTCCAAATATACATTTCATAATTTCCTTAATACAAAAATTTATGAATATAATTTTTATAATTAAGTTTAAAATAAAGCATTTTTTTAAATGAATTTGATTGAATGGTAAATTAAAAGATATATACATTTCATAATTTCCTTAATAAAAAAATTTATGAATAAAATTTTTATAATTAAATTTAACCTAAAAAATTATTTTAAATGAATTTGATTGAATGGTAAGTTGAAAGGTAATTTGTATTAATTTAAGTTATCTTTATCATCTAAATTTAAAGTTAAAAAAAAAATGAAGTTGTTCTTATTAGGTCAATCTCACTAAAAACTCATTGAAAAAATGCAACATAGTTACTATTTTTTAATTCGTAAACATATCAACATACCAAATTTAAACATGGGTGCGGAAAAAAACAACTACACTCACCATCTAAACTAATCTTTCTATATATTTACCTATTTTATTATATTGTAAAAAAATAATTAGTATTTTAATATCTAATTTTTTTTTCTAATATATAAAGAGATGTGATTTCAATCTAAGTGAACTGCATTTTGATTAGTATTAATGCATGATTTAATGGGATAAAAAATTATTTACGTTGTCTATTTTTTTTGAAAATATTAAAAAATGTTATATTCAATTTTTTTAAGGAATGTAATTTAAATATATATTATTTATGAGATAAAGAAAAATTTACAACAATATATTATGTTTTATCATTTAAGCACTATTTACATGAAGGTTAATGGTTAAAACTCATAAATATAAAAAATAACTATTCATGTGAAAGTATTTTGATAAATTAAATGTATTTTTTATTTATTTATTTAATAATAAATTAAAGAAGATTATGCACGCACGGTGCCTCAAAACGTATCCTTTGCACTTCTGAGACAACAACGCTGTCATGGCCGCAGGAAGGGCCCAAAAGTCGCTTCCCCTCTCCCACCTGAGATATCTACATTCAAGAAGTTGGTGTCTAGCTACAACAAGCACCCAAATAATGATCTCCAACAAAAATTCGTTAAAAGACTGGATTCAATCCCCACAGTTGATTTGCCGATTGAAGAACCTTGCAGATCGACCTTAAACCTTGCATAACGTGGGCTCATTGGGCAGTTCACTGGGCTCTGGCCCTTGTCCAAAGTTCTCGAAGCCTGGATTCAAAGGAACTGGACTCCCCTTATCAAAGAAGGCATTGGAAGCTACTTAGTGGGTAAGGGATTCTTTGTCTGTCTTTGAGGCAGTAGAAGATAGGAACCTGATATTTCGAAATGCATTGTATTTCATGGGCCCTCAGGGCCTTTATTTGAATCAATGCACCCCGAATTTTGACCCAAGCCAAGATGTCCCCTCAGCTATTCTAGTTTTGGTTCGCCTGCCCCACCTTCCACTTCATTGTTGGAACCCCAAATCACTAGAAACCATTGGTAACAAACTCAAGAAATACATAGACAGAGCAGAAAGTAGGGACCAGTACTCCTGTGCAAGAATTTGTGTAGAATTCGACTTGGAGGAAGGCCAACCTAAGGCTATTAAACTCACAGTGGCTTACTGGTCTCACATCCCAGAGCTAGACTACAATCAGCTCCCATTTAAATGTTGGTATTTCCATGGCTATGGACACTTCGCCAGATATTGAAAAAATAAAACAATGGAGGAGCTCGAGACCTCAAAGGAGGAGCCCCTACCTCGACGATACAAGGAGAGGGGCCTTCTGTCCCTCCAAGAATAGATGAAAAATCCAACCCTTTTGAAATTTTAAGCACCCCAGAAGAACTACAAACTACAACAGAAGCTGAAGAGGTGGAACAATAGCCTATATCAACTGAAGAAGACAAAATACAAGAAGATACTGCTCCAATACAAACCGGATCTCCAAGAGGAGCCTCCCCCTGCCCATCCTATGCAAAGATGACAAGGAAGAAGCCCCCTGAATCCTCTGTATCTTCAAAGGAAGAAACTTTCGAGAGGCCCTCGAAAAGAGTTGGGAGGAAGTCTCACATAGAGGCAAGAGAAGAAGAGGTTGAGAAGAAAAAAAATGCAAGGCAACAGTTTACGATGGAGATGTCCATAGGCAAAAAAACTCAAACCAAGCCTCCCAAAGGTCACCCCTCTGCAAGTAAATAATGCGTATAGTCTCTTGGAATTGCAGAGGCTTGGGGAATCCCTCAAAAGCGGAAGCAGTGAAGAATCTCCTGAAATCTGAAACCCCTGAGATCCTCATGCTCCAAGAGACTAAAATAGAAGGGGTGGCCCTTCTAGACCTCAGAAAATACAAATGGAAAACAAAATTCGAAAAATCAGTAAATGCAAGGGGTACTTGCGGTGGGCTTGCCACTCTCTGGGAGGATGACAAATTCCATCTCGACAGTGCCTTCACAACACAACATTGGATCTATGCCGAACTTTAGCATCTTGCGAGTAAGACCACCCTCACCCTCTTTAATCTTTATGTTCTAGTCCTCTATGCTGAAAAAAAGGACTGTTGACAAACCCTATCTGATTTTCTTAAATCCTACTCCCTTAAGAATATAATCCTAGATAGATATTTCAACCTTGTTTTCGAGCCAAAGGAGAAAAGAGGAGGAATTATAAGCAAGAATAATACCCTCCCCCTTGTAGAAGACTTGATCCAAGAATGGGACTTACTGGATTTCAAGCCAAAAACAAGGCTCTTCACTTGGTCAAACAATAGAGTAGGGATTGAGCATATTTCTGCTCGGCTTGACATATTTTTAATTCAGAGCTCCTTCCTCTCTGAAAATAAGATAATCTCCACTAAAATTCTACCCAAATTGAATTCTGATCATAAATCTATCCTTCTGTTATTAGAAGAAGAGGAAAAACTGGGGCCCATCCCCTTTCGGTTCAGCCCCCTAAGGTCAGAAAGGGATGGGTTTATGGAGACTATCTAAAAATATTGGTCCACCCCTGTCTGTGGATCAACTAGTTATGTGTGGGAACAAAAACTTAAGGCCTCCAAAACAGCCCTGATAGAATGGTTAAAAAATCCCTTTGGTTCCCCCTCTAGTCTTAGACAGCAGACCACAAAGAGGCTACTCGATCTTCAAATAAAAATGGAGCAGCATGACATGACCTCCTTATAAATACAGGTTGAGAAATAAGCCCAAAAAAGCACTATCCACGCTTTTAGAGTTGAGGGAGAGACCTTGAGGCTAAAATCACGCAATCTCTGGCTCAAGTATGGAGATAAAAATTCTGCTTTCTTCCACAAGAAAATTTTAACTCGCCTATTGAGAAACCACATTGCAGAAATTTCCTCCACTGATGGGACTATGCATAAAGGAATAGCTGAGTTATGTGAGGTTGCCACCTCTCACTTCCATCAATTGTTCATAGAAAATGGATCAGAAAATGAGGAGGAATTTCTAGAATATCTCACTCACATCCCAAGAATGATTAAGGAGGAGGATAAATCTAAGCTCCTGAAGCCCTTCACGGAACAGGAAATCAGCAACGTCATCTGGATGATGGAGCCAGACAAAGCTCCTAGTCCCGATGGCTTTTCCATTCACTTCTACAAAATCTACTAGGATATTATAAAGGTCGACCTAATCCGAATGATAAAGGGATTATAATAGAAAGCCAAAGTGGGGGGAATCATAAACTCCACTTTCCTGGCTCTTATTCGAAAAGAAGTGAACCTTGTTTCTTTTGACCACTTCAGGCCAATTTCTCTTTGCAATGCGTCCTACAAGATCCTCTCCAAGATCCTGGCGAACAAAATCAAGCCTCTGTTGGAAAAGCTTATCTCTTCCATCCAAGGCGGGTTTTTCAAAGGAAGGCATATCCTTGACAATGTGGCTCTGGTGCAGGAAACCCTTCACTTCAACCTCCAACGTCATGAAAAAGGGATGTTAATCAAGTTGGACATGGAAAACTCCTTCAACTGGGAAAGACACTAGATTTTCTCCTCCAAGTTCTTTCCACTTTTGGCTTTAGCTCTGATTTTATATGGCTAATAAAAGCTTGTATAGGAGAGCCATGGATTTCCCCTTTGGTAAATGGAAGTCTAGTCAGTTACTTAAAAGGTTTGAGGGACATTAGGCAAGGTTGTCGTCTGTCCCCCTTCTTCTACATCTTGATGGTTGACTCCCTTAGTCGGAAGCTGACTGCAGCGAAGTTAAAAGGGACTCTTCCTGGCATTAGGGCTGCGAGAATCACTGAGCCAATCAATCATGCCTTGTTTGCTGATGATTCTTTACTCCTAGGAGGAGCTTCCCTAAAGATTCCAAGGGCATTCAATGAGGTTATTCACAACTTCTGCAGAGTTTCCGGAGGCCTAGTCAATAGGAGAAAAAGTGTAGTGTATGGCTGGGAAATTGAGCAGCAAACCATGAATCGAATTGCGCAAGTTCTTAGTTTTTTGGGCTTCACTAGCTGGGATAAAATCAAGTACCTTGGCTTGCCTTTGACTCTGGACACCAACAAGGCCCTCCATTAGGTTGAGATCCTCAGAAAAATCAAGGCAAAAATGAAATCTTGGGGAGGACAGTGCCTTACCACAGTCGGGAAGCTTATCCTGGTGAAATATGTTCTTTCCTCCCTCCCATTATATTAGGGTACCCTTTTATTGGTACCTAAATCAATCACTGAATATCTCTCAAAGATGTTAATAAACTTCCTGTGACAAGGAGGTAAGGAGAATCAGAAAAAATTCCACTTGGTGAGCTAAGACATTATGAAAAGGCCTTTAGCAAATGGAGGCATGCAAGTTAGAGACCCTGGGCTAGCCAATCTGGCCTTGGGTGGGAAGATTTTATGGAAAATCTTCTCGAACCATCAACATTCTGTCAGTCAAGTCCTCATTAAAAAATACATGCACGAGATCTCTTTAAATAATATGGAGGATGGAGTTGCCTGTAAGGGAACCACTCTTTGGAAGCTCTGTAGTCATGAATGGGAGTTTTTCAAAGAACACCTTTACAGAATCCTCGGTAATGGAAAAAATATCAGCCTATGGCAAGAAAAAATTATGGGCCTCCAACCATTCAACTCAACTCATGAAATCGTAGAACTATGTGAATGGCTCAAAAACCTTGGCTTCAGCAAACTGGAAGATATTTCTTCCTGGGATGTAGCTGGGAACTGGGTCGACTGGAATATCCCTCGCCCTCCTGATTTCCTACAACCTCAATATACATTCTTCCTATCAGTGCTCACAGGGCTATCTTCGGTCCATCGACGTTCAAATTACAAATGGGGCTGGGGAAAGTCTGGTGCTTATTCTGCTGGGCAAGGATTTGTTGCCATCCAATCCCATAATCCCATTCACTTTCCAACACTATGATAGTAGGTCTGTGATCTTATTGGCCTTCCAAAGGTCAACTTATTTTGCTGGCTCCTCATGCATAAGCGTATTTTGATTAGCAATAACCTGGCAAGAAGAGACATCGTTGGCCCACATAGATGCTCGCTCTGCTGTGCAGCAATGGAAAAAATCGACCACATGTTTCTGGACTACACATTTTCTCAAGAAGTTTGGATAGAATCTTTGCATGGGCTTGAAGTTAAAACCCCATCGCAGGTCACGATAACAAGTTTATTCAACACTTGGAAAGGGCGATCTCCTCACAATTTGAACAAAAAATCTTTGTGGATAAAAATATGGTTTGCCATCCCAAAATTCGTTTGTTAGGAAGTGTGATTGGCAAAGAAGGATTCTATCTTCAACAACAGACTTTACTCTCCCACAGTGGTGGCAGCCAAAGAAAAAGCTTTTATGTTTGAGTCCTTGTTGAATCGATCCCACAAGAAAGACAACAATCTTTCCCTGATGTGATCAGTTGAATCGGTGTGCCTTTGAAGAGTGCCTTTAGAAAAAATACCCCCTCTCGACCTTGTTTCAATTCAGAGTGGAGGCTTCAGATCCCCCAGAATGATTTTAAAAATTGGTGGAAGAACTAGGACAAAGCTACAATATTCTTTGACGGAGCTTGCTTCCAAGGGAAACCTGGGGACATCTGGAGCAGGGGGAGTTATCTATTCCTGGAGAAGGAAAAGTAAAGTCTTCTTTAGTTGGGGCCTTGGGCAGAGTACAAACAATTAAGTAGAAATCTTAGGACTGCTCAAAGCTTGCCAGATCATGCATGAACATGGAGAAGAATACATTAAGGTCTTTAGAGACTCGGAAATCCTAATTAAGACCAACACTGGCGATCACTTCAACAATATGACCCTCAATAAGACCCTGCAGAGACTCATAAAAGTGTTGCAAAATTACACCTCGAGCTCCTTCTACCATATTCTGTGAAATCTAAACAAGGAAGTGGATGCAAAAACAAATGCAGGTTGCCTCTTAGCCCAAGGAGAACTCTCAAAAAATGATGAAGCCCCTATCTGGTTTCTTATCCCATAATATCCAGCTATGTAAAAGAAGAACTCGCCTCACCGTGGTTTTTGGAAAAAATAATATGTAACAGGGGTTGTTTTGGCTACGACCCAACCTAGCATCATAAATAAAACTTACCCGTTCATGTTAAAAATAAATAATTTAATGAATTTAATGTTAATAATAAATGAATGAATTTGATGTTAAAAAAAAAAATTAGAGTTTTCATTTTTTCCAATATTTATATATATATATATATTTTTAATATTTATTGAATTTAAAATTAAAAATTAATATAAATCATCTTAATTAAAGATTTTCGAAATGTTTATATGGATCACATTTCTTGAAGTGTAAAGCTTTTTTATAGTGTAAAATTTGAAAAAAACACGTGCACATCAAGAGATTTATACTATGAATCTCTCTATATAGAGAGAGATTGATTTCTTTGTTTAGATTTCATTTTTGAATATATAAATAGATTGAAAGCCTAAATTATTTTTTTGGATGCAAAAACAGATTGAACACTTTCAAATTCCCTTTGGGCACTTGGATTATGTAAACTACATATTTTAAACTTGCAATTCCAACAAATTTTTTTTACATTTCCAAAATTAGCCACAAAATATACTTGATGCACACAAAATGAAAGACAAATTATTGAAGAAGAGAGATGCAACTTTCAAGTGAGTGATTACCAACTCCAACTTCGTTCATACTTGGTTTGTTATTGTAAAAATAAAGATTATATTGTTCTTAATTACAAGGTAACACTATCAATCTATTTAACACAACAATTTAGTAATGTTATAGGAACATCACCATACCCTTTAACCTCATCCCCAAGATATATATTTGCAGTATTGTTGGTTTCATGGAAATTTCTAAACCAATGCTTTTGACAAGATATCTCAAGGCTCTAGTGTCAACAAACCATGCATTTTAATCATAAATTTTAGTTGGCAATGTAGCATTTGAAACAAATAATCTAAGATTCATAAGGTCATGATTCATAACTTCTCCTACATTAGCAAATTGACCTGTATCCCTTATATTTCTATGTTTAGATTCATCATACTTTCTTTTAAAGCAATCTCTAAATAATATTTCGTCCTAACATCAACCTTTGGAGGTATGATACCTTGTTGAGACTTTATATATGATGGCTTTCCAAATAATGACTTTCCATTTGGTGGCTTTCTCTTGGAAGGTTGTTTCCCTTTCACCATTAATAACCTATTTGAATTTTGAGGCCTTATATTTTTTCGTCTCTATTCCTTGTTCATTAACATACCTACAAACTCATCAAAAGTGAGAGCTTCCTCCCTTGTATGAAGGTCTATAATGAACATCTAGTGTTCATCTACCCTTATATTTAAGATTACTGTTACAAAATCAGTGCTAGATATTATTCTCCTATGTCTTTCATTTTATCTTTTAAATATCTAATTCTTGAAATAAAGTTATTAATGGTTTCTTTTTCCCTCATCTCAATGGAGATGAGCTATTTTTTAGATACTAGATTTGATTTGCATTTTTAAACTCATGTGATTCTTTAATTGTAATCCACTTCTCAATAAAGTTCTTGCAACCATGAATATGGGAAATGATAATGTCTTTTACAAACATATTTAACAACATTTTCACGTTAATCTCCCACTTCTCTAATTTTTGAATTGATGTGGCTATTGCACCTGCATAGTCATTTAGCTTTCCTTCATCCACTTACTATGAACCACATATTATAGCCTCTCGCTAATATTTTAGCGTCATTAATATTTTGCAGTTTAAACTTCCAATTTACATAATTGGAACCATCAAGCTTATTTTCTTTATTTAAATAAGTTTCTAGTAATAAGAAAAAAAAAATAATAGTAATAAGAAAAAAAAAATAAAAAAAATCCCTAGACATTACATAGTAATTAGCAGCTCAATCCCAGAAAAACATCTTGCATAGCCTGCCTCAAAATTCAAAGGAAGAAAAAACTTCATCTTACAACCACACACCGCCACTTCTAATTCTAGAGATTTCGTGAAAAAAAATAACTCCTCAACACACCTCCATTTAGTCGATCCCACCTCCCACCACTTTTGCACCGGATACAACACGCTTTTTACACTGTTGGAGATTCAGGTTTCGACTCCAACTACGACCGAATGAAGGAAAATATGTTTTCCCTGGTTAGAAGATATACCACCTTGGACAAGGACATCGATAAGCAACACAAAGTTGCAGCTCCATGCACGTTGGGTGGGCTTTGTCATCACACAACGAACCACACTAAACAAATCGTTTGGTGAGTTGGGTTTCTAGTTTATGCCCATAAAAGCCTGTTTGTGGATGCACACTTCAAATATTCCCTTTGTCTAAATTCTCCGCTAGATCAAAGTCCACTCAAAATCTTTGAGTTGGGGAATCAATCCTACTGAGTTCAATACGAAGACACTCCTAAGATCTAGAGCTCCTTCACTGCAAAACTCCTTGGACCGTAAAAGCAAAGATGGTGAGAAATGCTGCAAAGAGCATGTCATCCAAGAGAGTTGTCAATCGATACAAAAGCGCTCTGCCTCTCGGTCAGCGGATCTCTACAGGCAGCTGCTCTGTCCTCCTCCTGCGACTTCCTTCGGCATCCTGTTGATTCAACTGGAAAATGTCAAAGGATGAAGAACATCATGCCACCATAAAGCAAACATTCTACCACCAAGTAGTTGTCAACCGACACAAAAGGGCCTTGCCTCTCTGTTAACGAATATTTGTAGGCAGCAGTTCTCTCCTCCTTTTCTGGCTCGATCTCCTCAAACGCAGTCGACGGCCTCTACACAACAACAATATATCACATAGCAAACTTAGCCACGTTACTTACAAACTCAGCTCGAAATTTAAGCTCTGATACCAACATATAAAATGGAAGAAAAAGTATTTTGAAGAAGAGAGATGTTTTTAGGTGAGGCAAACTTCAACCTGGAGATTTCTTGCAGTTATAACTTATTTTATTCAATATATTTATATATTTATAGGATTATAAATTAGTTGATTACTTTTAAAAACCTCCTCATAATGAATAATAAATAGGATCTAAAGCCTAATTCAAATGGAAAGTAAATACAAGAAGAGACTAATAATGAAATCACATAAATATTTCTCCAATATTATTTTAAGTATGAGAAGTGTGAATTTTATCTTTGAAATATTTTAACTATAAGAATTTCATTTTTTAACTCTAAAAAATATTTTTAGTTATTTATAAAATATATACATAATTGAGATTGAAATATTTTATTATAGTTAGTATAAAAATAATTTTTTGTCAAATAATTTATTTAAATATTATATATATATATATTTTTCACACTAGAAAATGACAACACAAGATGTTTTGTGCTTTTAATTACTTTAAAACTCTTAAAATTAGGTTATTTAAGATGGAGATTAACACATTTTATTTATATTTCTGAGAAATGGTGGAATAGTTTTGCCACATCTCTTTCATAATGTGTTGTAATATCAACCAGTCTAGCTCATGTTCTACTAAGCTCCTAGAGGGATCAAATCTCTCTTCACTGTAAAAAAAATGTTTGCATCTCAAGAGATTTGATCTCTCTAGACCATTAGTAAATCTCTAGTTAAATTGGATCTAGGCTAGTTTAATTATTAATTATTAATTTATTTTAGAGTGCAAAATACAATGTGTATTTTTTCTTTTTTTAAATTGCCTTTTTGAATGCTATATAGAGTAATCATGTAAGTCCATTTTTTTTTTTAAATAATACATATTATATACATAGTTGACATTAAATTATTTTAAATAACATGTGTCTCTAGACATTTTATCAATGTACAACAAAATGAATTTGTGTTTAATTAATATATTTTTAATATTTGTTGATATTAATTAGTATTAAAATATTTTATTGATAGCCTACATTGAATATTTTATTATATACAATATTAAAATATTGGTTTTTAACCTTTTCTTTTTTTAATATACATATATATGATGTTGATATCCACATAAATTTATTAACATAGATTTTTAAACATCTTGCTCACATATTTTTTTACTTCTAATTACTTTAAATGAAATCATATAGACAAATAACAAAACATGCATAGAATATTCATTTATTTATTTTTATTATAGCTAATATTGTTTTTTATTTACAAAATATTTTATTTTTTATTTTAAGAGGAACATGTCTCAAATTCACATTGGAATTAGAGACCATATGTCAAATCTACATTGGAATTACACATCTTCTCATATTGGATTATAGAGTGAGTCTTCTGGCTCAATAAGTGTAACCACTGCCTTAGTTAATTATTGACTAGTTGTTAAGTTGTCATTTAAAGAAAATGTTAAACATTATTTATTTTGAACAGAAACTAATTTTTGGTATGTGATAAAAATTATTACCTGTGAATTGGTTTCATAAGTAAAGACAGGTGGTAAAAGAAAAAATAAATAAATATATTCAAGATCTGAAGTTAGTTGAACAGAAAAGTAGTTCCATAGAGAACCAAAGAAAAAAACTCTGGATAAATAGGGGATTCCAGGGGAGTTTTGGGGGTTCTGTGGAAACACTAAGGAACGTGGGTTATCTTGAAGAGTGATCCCTGAAGGGAAGAACTCATAGAGGAGAAACTGTTCCACTGGAATTGGAGAGTTGGACCGGACTGTCCCGAATTTCTCTTCTAGGCTTTTCTGAGTTAAACGAAGACTTAGACTTGGAGCACGGGGGGAGTAGTGGACGTAATTGCCTCACTCACGGAAGGGAGGCAAACATATACCAGCCAACTTGTGCACATATGAGTGGAATGCTGTTTAATTTTTCAAAGTAGAAGAAATAATTGTTTCTCTGTTAAATTAAGGGATGTCTGTGCATTACAATGTGTTTCTGTTAAATTGTAATGTCTGTAATATGTACTAAATAACCTAGTACCTGTTCGAATGGTTATGTTCATAGCTAAAGAAATTATTTATTTAAGCAAAAGTAGAATGCAATTAGAGAGAAAACTGGTTGAAGTGTTGTTAAACAGATGTGTATGAGTAATGACATTATTTAATTTACCTGTACTAGCAATATTGTAAGAATAGATTAGTAAGATGGTATTAGTTGGTAAATTACAAGAGGACTGTTAACCCAGAACTTCTGAAACAGGAAATCCTGGGTTGGTCGCCCTCCAACCTATGATATTACACGGACATTGGTGGTTCGGTCACCCTGTAGAATTTAGGAGAAAAGTAACGGGAAAAGAATAGAATAACCTGGGTTTAAGAAAAAAAACTGCATGCAGAGACCGACTTTGGAAATTTAATTAAAAAAAAAACAAAGAACCGAGAATCTGTGAAATTACAGTAGGCAGTAAGCAAACGAATGATGAACCTCAATTTTCCAGATTCGGAAAAAAACAATCCATTTGGACAGAATGTAATAGCTAGTAATACAAGTTTTAATTCTCAGCAAACAAACCCCAGAAGGAAGCAGTAACTGTAAGAGCCATCATAAATGAATGAGAAGTATATAGCTAATAATTTCCAATATAATCCATATAACATAGGTAATCCACACAAGCAGGAAATTATTTGAAAACGCAATAGACATGTCTCCCAACTGAGTGAAGGAAGACATAAATAGAAAGATCCACCGAGACTAACGCAAATATTCAAGCTTCAAATTCATATTTATACATATATTTAAGTGTACAAGAATCTGTTCCAGAGCAAAATTGTCAAAGTCTATTCAGCAAAACAACTAGGAGTAAAAGGTGCGCGAGTGTATAAAATCTCGGCCCTTCTAGTTAACTGTAACTTAAATACAAATTTTTTAAACAGTAAATCCATAAAAAAAAAAGCTCTCCAAGAGTGCAGGAGGCACAATGCACCCTACTCGGCTTGAGGCCGTAAAATTCTAATAAAAACCCTCATACTAACACAGAGTAGAAGACCGCATTAACTCTGCGAAACAAGGCCACGAGCACATAACTTGAGCAACCAAAATCAACACTGCCATCAAACCAAAAGAGACCGAGACGTAGAAAAATTCAGGGTTCGAATCTCCTGAACATCAAGGAGACCTATAATATAGGAGCGAGGGTTAGAATTCTCGTGGCAGGCATTGAGACAGTTGTTCAAGGAACCAGAGCCGGTAACTAGTGGGAAGAGGCAAAATCGGTACCTGTCAACAAGTGGGAGAAGCGTTAGTGTTAGCAGGTTTAGAAATTTAACAAAAACCCTTGTCTTTTGTATTTATCAACAGATAACCATAACAATCGGGAAGAGGGTTACCTGTGCCTTCGAAGAAACTCGGTAAGAGCCAAGAGGGAAACTGACTGCCTTTTCCAGGAAACCCAAACAGATTTGCAACGAAAACATAATGATTAAACAGGAAACCAAGCAGAGCGACACGCATGATACAAGAAAATGCTTGAGAAATCAATCCGTTCACTAACCAAAGAAGGACAGAGAACTTGTCACACAGGGTATTCAACCGAAACAAAAAAAAGAAATAAGGGATGTTGATTACCAGTCGCCGGTGGGAAAGCCTCCTTTGAGGCCACCATACTGTCGCCCACGCTGTCATGTAGCTAGGAAGAACTCTGTTCGAAAACCCTGCTACGAAACCCTGAGACGCGCAGAGCCACTCACCAGAACCCTCGACGAAATGACACAATCCAATGAGAATTCCGTTATGGCCAAAGGTCATTTGCAACCCTAGCGAACGAGCACCGTAGAAATAGAACCCCGATCAACGGTGGAAGGATCACCAGGTGTCGAGCGTGGAGACAAGGTGGATGCCAGCGAAGAAAGGACGGCTATGTAGACCCAACACGACTCAAGTACACCAAAAATAATGCGTGCAATGAATGACCTTACAACTCGAGATCACAAAGACGCGGAACACATAAATGAATTGGTTAATGATTGATGCTGTGGCAGATTTGCATATAAGTCCTGTGTACGAAGTGCCAAACCCCGAGGGTAAACTATGTGCGACATAATCAAGCCAGACCATAGTGTTATGCTAATATCGTTGCAAGACAATAATGCATATAATCATTGTATTTCGAAAGGTAAAAACAAAGTTGTTACGAAGGTCGTCTGCCTTATACCAAATGCAGGGTGGAGTTTCTCCGTTAATGATTATTTGATTATCTCTTATAATTTATAGGTGGTAAGTAGGTAAGATATATGTTACAATAAGCTTCTTGGCTCAATAAACCTCTAGGCTCAATTATAATTAATTTTATTTCTTTTTATCTTATTTTATTTTTTACCAAATCAAAATGTTAAAATAAACATTACATTACAACATCTATATACCATATCCATTGCTGTCCACAACCACTAACACTTTAATAATGTTTTCAATTAAAATTACTCAAAATATAAATTCATTTTTGGTTTTATATTTTTATTTTGATAAATAATTTATTTTTATTTAAAGAAAAACACTTAAAGAAAACAAAGTTTTATAAAATAAATATTAAATATTTATAATTCTTTATTGATAAAAATATTATTTCCAAAAGATAATATTCTACTTGGACAAAGGAATTTCTTAATCATACTTTTGAGAATCTACAAACAAGCAATCCCCATGTTATTCTGGTGTCTCTGCAGAAAATATTGCACAACACAATTACCGAACTACCACAGAGACAAGTTCTTGTTGAGACAATTTAGAGTCTTGGAAACCGATCTAAGATGCCGCAGACAGATATACGACCATTGTTATTCTCACACATAAAAGGCAGGAGAGCGCAAGCTGTAACAAGCTACATTGACAAATATGGTTATGGGTGACAGAGTTATTGTAGAATATAAAAACTATTAGAACTGAATAGCACTCACGAAGGACTGGCCGAATTGCCAGTTGGCAGGGATTACGTTGTTGAAAGTGAGCATCTTCCCGTGGCGTAGGGTTACGATAAAGGAGAGAGCCCGTCCCTCCAGATTGGGAGTACTGTTTCCCAAACGGCGCCCCACCCTCTTTGGAACGGTTGCCAACCTTCAATTCCATCCACCTTCATCAACACGCCGCTCACCTGCTCGCTCCCGCCCACGTTCGATAACACCACGGTATTGTAGTAGGCGTGGCCCATCATTCTAAACCTCACTCCTCCATTCCTCACGCATGGCACCTTCCTGTAAAGAACGGGCACAATTCCGGCTGTGACAAGTCGAAATTATGGCGAGAACCGTCGCACCATCCAGATCGAGGGCATAAGTTGGTAGCAGTCACTGTAAGCGTCTTCCCACCATCGATGCACCAAGCTGGATCAGATTGTGCATCGCACAATAATTCATAGCACGCCCCGCACGCCGCTCCTTCCTTGAACATAATGCTTCTCACTGCTATGTTGCTTGCCCCGTACCCACTTGCGTACATATCATCGTATCCGCATGCTCCTCCTGCAATGTCTCCCAACATGAACCAAATTATAAAAATGAGGAGGATGGTGCATAGATTCACCAGCTTGTCTCTATCAACCCAATTCAAGAAAATAATATAGAAGATTCAGTCTTAATCAGATGATGTTGACGTGAAGCAGCTTACCCATTGTTGATATTCCATTAGTGTCTCCATAACATGTTGCATGACCTCGCTCCCACACTTTCTGACCTGCATTTGCCAATCCAGTACATTCCCAACAATACGAACTGATCATAACAATCCGTACGATCAAATTGATATTGTTCATCTCCATCTGTAGTAAAGTTATCTGCGAGTCACAGATTTTCGGTAACTCAATGTAGGGAGGGCCAGCAACTAGAGAGACCTTCTGTGTTCTTACCCTTCTCGTAATTACATGTGTATATATATATCGTGCAATACTCCCACCCCTGCATAGTCACATGCGTTCTAACGAATTAGCACATGCATGAACGCGTAATTCAATTGTGACAAATTTTCAGTCAGAAGTATGAACGTAACCTAGGGAATTAAAATGCACCTTTTCTACCATCTTCGCTGGACGCTGGTAATGGATCAATTTGAT
Source organism: Pinus albicaulis (assembly GCA_034641835.2). NCBI lineage: Eukaryota > Viridiplantae > Streptophyta > Pinopsida > Pinales > Pinaceae > Pinus > Pinus albicaulis. The sequence goes on along the minus strand of CM076581.1, from coordinate 1,133,435,054 downwards.
GAGAATGAAGGTTTGGCCAAGTCATGGATGAATTATCGATCCGTTACGAAACACACCCTGGGTGCGGTTATTGATTTATTTAGAAATGCTCACTGGCCCAAAATCTCAAAGTCTGGGAACTGCGTGATCACTACTTGTTTTTGAGACGGAATGTGCTTTTAAGGTGGAATGTGTGATGTACAATTCTCCCAAAAGATTATTAATGTGTACAACTAAGTCATTTCCATCGAAAATGTAATTATTTAAATGCAATTTTCAAAGTTATAATTATTAAAATTTGTCTTAAAAATATCAATTAAAATTTTTGGTATAGTACGAAACACAATCACGTGGAGGTTATTGAACAATTTAGATATGTCATCCGCCAAACCCGAGTATTATAGGCTTTCCATACTTTAGAAAGAACTCGGCAAAAAAAATCTCGTGCTTAAATTTCTTAATATAATTTATAATATTGTGAAATTTCAATTCTTTTGTTGAAATTTCACAATATAATTTTGTGGGAAATTTTTATAATTTTTATTATATTATAAATTTTTAATTTACAATTAATACTATAATTTTTGAATTATATATAATATTTTTAGAATTTTATATATGTGATATCATATTTTTGGAATTGTATATATGTGATATGATAGTTTTAGAATTATATATATATATATATATATGTATGTATGGGGATGTAATAATTTTATGAAAAGTATAAAATATTTTTATATAAAAAAATTAATTTTTATTAATTTATTGTAATATATTTGTAAAATATTTTATTAATATAATTGTAAAATATTTTATTTTATAAAAATTGAGAATTAGTTTTTAAAATATTATAGGATGAAAGATTTTGTCAAACTTGTGATTATTATATAATGTGATCATCATTTTGTATATATATATAAATAAAATGGAAAATTATATTGTACTATATCTCTCTTATTCACATATGAAGTTTAGGTTTCTTATATGGGTCCATTTCAATACTTCTAGATGTGTATGTATACCTCTTTCTCTATGTACTCCTATATCTAGGGAAATTGAATCTCAAACCTCCTCACATGTAACACTTCATTTTCATAGTCATCACCATTTGAACTACAAAGAGAAGACTATACAATAAGGATTCTATACTATAATTATATAAAGTAAGAATACAAATGAAGATAGAAATACAATATTATAAAAATAATTTTGAAATAAATATTTATTAGATGCATATAAACATATTTAAACAAGTGGCCTAACTTAAGAAGAAATACCCTTTCTCACTAGAATCTCGTGATATAATTTCTAACAACATTAGAGAGTGTCTCTTATTAATCTAATTATGAAGTACAAGATCATTTTTTTTTCAACTTGTCATTACTTTTAGAACATTGAATATATATATATATAACCTCAAATTTTAAATAATTTATTTAAAACTTGCGTTGGAATTAATTTATATAAATATAAAGAGTTGATATGACAATAATTTTTTAACATAGATTTTCAAATAATTTATTGCATAATGTTTAAACATTATACCAAAACTTTTTTTTAATTACTTTATCTATTTTTAAAGTTGATATGAAATTTTTACTACCTTGAGTTGCAATATGATTATTTATATTTTATAATAGATTTGTATTTAGTGCAACTTTTTGGACTTTGGTTTTTTGACCGTATATATGGATTCAACACCCTGAAAACCCCCTAGGGAAACCCCCTAGGGCACTTTGATTGTGCAAGGTTTACCCATCAAGCTTGTAATTTCAATAAATTCCTGAGGGATACTGGAAAAATCCTGGAAAAGCTTCCAAAAAGTCTCACTAAAGACAACTCATTTTATAATGATTTTGATTAAAGCTAAATAAACATGCATATTCATTTTTGTTTTTTAGTATAATGATAATTACTTTTATATTTAGAGAATATTTTATTTTTATTTTAAAGTGACACGTCTAAACTCCACTTTGACACAAATATTTGTCTAATATACTGGTATGGTCTTCGTCCGCAACTTCAAGCTAGCACGTGGCCTCCATTTAAAATATAATTGCCTCTAATCATCGTTGATGTACTTGTAATGATTATCAATATTGAGATACTTTATTTTGCTAAGTTACATTGTTCGTTGTAGTTAAAAATAGTCAAATAACTGAACCATCCTATGGAAAAACTCCCAGTGTTGGATGACATTTCTCATTGTATCAAACAATTATCTAGAATATATGTTTCGGTACTGAATGTGTTCATAAATTAAGCATACAAATTGACCTATCTAACACATAAGGATCTCACACTATAACATGTACCTTTTGTTCTTAGGTTATCACATTCTCCAAGAACCACAAATTATAACAATATGTATACACAACCAAATTAATGATTTTTTCAAGGGTTTATAAGCACCAAGAACCACTCATTTAGATTTTGATGTATTGTTCATTGATTATTTTTGCACTTTTTACAAATAAACCTAACTAAATAATGAGAAAACAAATTGTTTAAGAAAGAAGGGAAGAAAACCACTCTCCTGAACTTTCATAAAAATAACATGTACAAATTCTCTCGTAGAATGACGAGTCACATCATCTTGACCTTATTAATAATAACTTGTAACTAATGTTTCCAGAGCACCACCAGTCACATTAATTTGTTCAATAATTGGAATGTTATTTGTGGTTCTCTATATAGATGATCTTAGTAGTGAAACCGTAGACGTGTGAGACACCCTCTTTCATATATCCATTAAAAAATATACACATAAATTTTCATACCACTCAATAAATATCAAACTCTAAATATTGATGTTTTTCATCCAATTTGTGGCCTTTCGAGTCCTGATATTTGAAACTATTCTTTCTCATGACCTTTGTGGCTCAATTATTCCCAATAAGGTTTGGAACGTATCAATACTACTAATTGAAATATCTCATCCTTTCATATTGGCTAGATCTGTCAAGAATCAGGAGTCGAACACATAAACATATAAATAAAAAATTGAGACTTCCTTAAAACATGATTGACAACTTGTCACGAGAATACCCATATACGCATACTCATTTTACAATCCAAGCACTCAATGATTCCAAACAATCACCTGCATTATTTTCGAGGCCAAGCTTCTTGAACTAAACAGACACATAATATCGCCCTGCATGGTGTTGAAGCTTAGAATTTACCCCTTAGAGGAAATTTTAGCCTAAAAGTGCCCATGAAGTTTTCATATAATTTCCATGTCATAATACGTAATCCAATCAAAATCCTTTAAATTTAAAAGGAGGTACACGTAAATATTTTGGAGCGAAAAGAATAAAAAATACTTTTTTTTTTAATTGTATTTTTGGCTTATCTCCTTATTGGTTTACTCAAATTTCAGGTATAGACACTCATTGGATGCAGAATTAAATTTTGCATCGAACGAGTACCCGTTATGCATACTTTTGGGAGAACTCACATTGATAAAAATTGAATATATATTAAAAAAATGTGTTCAACACACGATTTTAATGTATATTCAATTTTTATCAATGTGGGTCTTCTCAAATGTATGCATTATGGGTACTTGTTAGATGTGAAATTTAATTACTCATCCAATGAGTGTCTACACTAGAAATTTGAGTAAACCTATAAGGATATATGTCAAAAATAGAATTATAAAAAGTAGTTTTTTATTTTCCCTCTAAATTCTATAACTGGTATTTATTATTTTTCTTTAGGAGACCACCTTTAGGCTGAAATTTCCTCTAATGATTCTTCATCTATAATCTCTAGTTGGTCAATAATGATTGTCGTTTGGAGCTCGGAAATGAACCGAATGTCTCTCAGGTAGGAAACCATCATATCCCCATGCATGAAGCAATTGAAGATAAATTTATTATAGATTTGAGATTTACTGAATCCCTATGGCCTCCTCTAGCGACTCATCCCTTGCAAGTACTAAAAGGTACCTCAATTCTAATTTGATTCCACGATCCCGATCTCCTCTCATAAGTAGGTTTTGAGATTGAATCTTGCGATGATCTATTATTTCACAATTAATAGTAGAACCATAGTGGAAATAGAGTAGTGCAGATCCTTTGGGGTGGCCTTGTTGTCTCTCGCCTAGTGTGAAACATATGACCCTGAGCCAATAAAAGTTAAGCATGTAAGCACAAAGGGGCACTAGTTCAATAGATTCTGGAGTTCTCTATGCATGGAAATGTTCTAAGATAAACCGTAAAGGTTGTGGGTGTTGCACTATTGATGTCACAGGGAATCCTAAAACTCAAAAACCTAAGTAGTAATGTAATGTATGAAAATTCTTGGATGTAATTGCACCTAGACAAACACATAAGAAAAAACCTAACTCAACACTCTGAAAATTGAAAAATAAACACTTTCACATACCAAGTAATCTATGTGTAGAATAGGAATTTAATCATCAAATTTCTTCCATATTCTTACAGAAATAGTACACAAAATATACTTAAAATAATTTTTATAATACATTTCAAATCCAAAATAAATCCCACATATATATTCCTAATGAGATCCAGAAAATTCCAATCTAGGAGATTATTGTTGAGAGAATATCTCAACAACCAAATTCAACCAACAAACCCAATCTACCAATATATTATTGTGAACATTCATTCTAAGTAAATTATATTTAATAACTAACTAGCCTAGATCCATGTTAACTCTATATCGACCAAACTCATAGAGGGATCAAATATCTTGAGGTTCAAACCTCTTTTAGAGTGAAAACACAATTAATCCCTCTTAGCCCTTGGTAGATCCTAAGTTAAGATGGATCTAGGCTCGAAGATATCTTGTGCTATGAGGTAATATATATCGAAGAGATGGTGTAATGTCTATGTTACGTTATGGAAGAAATTTGACTCACTCAAATAAAAATAATATAAAAATAAAAATCACTTCATATGGAAGAGATGTTGTAATGTTATGTTATGTTTTGTAAACATTTTGGCTTCGTCAACTAGAAATAAAATCGAATAAAATAATATATATATATATATATATATATATATCTATATATATATATATATATATATATATCGATATCGAGAGAGAGAGAGAGAGAGAGAGAGAGAGAGAGAGAGAGAGAGAGAGAGAGAGAGAGCACTAATAAACAAAATAGATTTCTGGCTAAAATAATGTAATACAATTTTTAGCTAGATTGTGATTTATTGTTGTTTAAAATGTGTTTTTGGATACATAAATGGATTCAACACCCTAAAAAATCGATAATGCACTAAAAATTTGCAAATTGAACAACTTAAACATATGATTCTTAAAAAATTCTACTGAATTTTAAACAAAATCCACTAAAAAAAAAAAATCCGAAAAGGGGCCCTTTCATCTTTTTGTTAGACTACACTTATACATTAATGAAAATGTTTTGTGGTCGAAATATGGAAATACAATTTCTAGAAATATTATTATTTATTGTTGTTTAAAATATACTTATGAATGCATAAATGGATTTTAGACCCTGAAAAACCCCTAAGGCACTCTATATTTGCAAATTGAACACCTTAAAATTATGATTTTTAAAAATATGTACTGGATTTTGAACAAAATTGATTTGAAAAAAATCCTTAGAAAATGGTAATTTCTTCTATTAGTTAGAATATATCCAATCTGCGAGCTTATATTCATCTTAACTTTGGAACTATCAAGGGCCAAGAGCAATCAAATCTCTGAGGGAGAAAATTTTTCCTTAAGTTTTGTAATAAAAAATAGGTTTACACCTTGAGAGATTAGATCTCACTCGACACTTGATGGATGTAAGGTTTAGGGTTGCAATATTTCTAGAGAATCCTGGGGGAAGGTCGAGTTGATCCAAAAGAAATTTATAACCTACAACCTCAAGATTAAAATTAATACTCCATATCCTATCCTTTTGACTAAATATATCCTTTCCCCCATTGAAATCATCGCTATGTTTCACTATTAGATATATAAAAAGAATCTTTACAACATGGAAACTAAGAGGTTCCAAAAAATTGCTTTAAATCTAGCCAAAACCCCCACCTTTGGCTCGAGTTAGGTTGGCACAAAGATGTCTAGTCTTGGCTCGACTACTGGGGGATAAGGGAGGAGATTATCTTAGACAATAAAGATAATATTAAAATACAATTACTTCCAAATGTAAGGAAATATGTGGGATGATAAGGAGCTAGAGGAGAAAGGGAAGCTAAGGTATTACAAGGACGTTATCAACCCCATTATCTCCATGGAAAAATTTAGGGGCTAATATTCGTAGGTAGGCTAATTTTCCATGTTTTTTCCAAAAAAAAAGATTCACAAATTTCCATTTTTTATAAAAAATTATTCCCCCAAATTTTACAATATAAAGCTATTTTACCTTAAAATCTGCCAACATTATACAAAGAGTATATATAAAATCATTATAAATTTGAATAATTTTACAAATAGATCAATAAAATTTTTATATTTTTCATATTAGAGACTAGTGAGATTCGCCAATTTTTTTAAACTTCAAGATAATTTTCCATCCTTAAATTTTTTCCTGATTATCTCTAACCAAAATTATCTCTTTCTCTTGACTAGTACTAAGAAGAAAATGAAAATTCCAAAGATAAGGACTAAATCCCGTGAGATTCCAAGTGAAACTAGGTATTGGTCTATCCCTAAAACACCTTGGGATGAAATAATCTATCAAATGTGTATACTAAGAGGATTGAAGATGAAAAATATTTTCTCTTAGATTGTACGGTTCTTACTCTCATATGCTCTCATTTCCGAAACATCTACCACACTACCAACCTTCTTGAGTTGTTCAATAAACAAAACTATGGTGATCTAAGAATGCTTCTTTCCTTCTATTTTATCATAGAAATAAGATATTAAAAAATCTTGATTAATATCTTACTTTCTTAAGGTTAGATAAGCCTCATTAGTTAATCATTACACACACACACACATGCACACACACATATGTGCTTATTAATTAAATTTAAATATGAGGCCTAAAATGTAGTTTAATTAATTATTGTCTTATTATGAAGTATGATGTAAACCACTAGACTCAATTTTAAAGTCTCCATAGTTCAAATCAATATAAATAAATATATATGGATTTTTCAAATATAATGCTTAATATTTTTAATTATATATATATATGTATGTGTGTGGAGATTTCTTTGTAAATTTATTAATAAAAATGAAAGTACAATATAATAAAATAAATTGAATTGATTTATTATATTTGTTATTTTTTAGTTAAGAAGGCATTATGTTTTATAGGTACTACAAGGTACCCCCATATTAAGTTCACATTCAAATATTTACTCTCATTTACAACCAATATGACATATCCTCCAATATAACATGATTTAGAGCATATCTCCATCTTAATTCGAGATCTAAGAAGGGTTGAGAGGGATCAAATCTCTCAAAATGAAAACTACTATTTAGTACAAAACTTAAGAAAAGGTTTTAACTTATAGCTAGTTCTTAGTAATATTATTTAAATCTATAAAAAATTTACATAATTTTATATAATAATAAAAAATATTTTAATTTTCTTAAAACCTTGAAAGTGTAGATAGTGACATATGCCACATATTTCTTTAACATGCTTTGTATTTTTTTTAAATTTATTTGTGTAATGTGATAAGCATATATATGGGGTATTGGATAGATGGTGATCGAGTGCTTTGTTAAGGCACTTCTTGATGTGAAGTCACCTATTCAATTCTCCCACACAGATTTAAATTAATCTTAATTTATAACTATAATATATATTTCACATTTATTTATTTATTTTAAATAATAGATTTATTAATTATATGTTGTAATTATAAATATAAATAGTTATTATTTAAATTTATCTTAATGTGATATACCTTAAGATTATTAAAAAAATATTTGTAAATGTATTTTGATTTAAGTTTTATTCCCTTAGGGAGTGTCTTAGCATTTACAACTAGGTCATGTCTTTCTTTTATTCCAAAATAAAATAATCTAGTGTGAAAATAAGGCTTCATATTTGTGATCATTTTTAATGAAAAATAATATTATAGTGTATAATTGCACCAGAGTTTGTCAATTCCAACTTTTTGTCATTAGTTGTTGAGGTATATTTGAGTTTTATTGGAGCTTGTGGCACTATAATTCCTAGTTTCAAGTTTAAGTATGTACAAATCTATAATGTAGGATGGAAATAAAAAATGTAATCCAATAAATTTTGCTTTATACAAACATTTTTTGGGTTAATTTCTCTAGACTACATTTTACTATAAATTAGTTAATGATATATTAGTCATTTATATTTGTGGTTTGAAATTAAAAATGCATGTTCTATCATAATATTTTATTCCTATCACCACCATGGTTGGCAAATTTTTCATACCATATTTGTGTTGATAATTTCACAAACGACTATTTGAAGAGTTGTGTAACGGGATAAAAATTTATTTTTGAAAGGCTTTACTATCTTTAGTTGAGTATTTGCAACCGTAAACAAAATTGAAATTTGATAACTTTTAATTGAATTTTGAAAGTTATTGTAAATATTTGTACTGTCCATGAATACATTAAATTGTAGATTACTATTTTAGACGTTATCATGCGCTATTCATTCTTATTTTGACCCACAACTCTAGCTAGTTACCTTGGTCACTCTATAATTCCCTATTGAATAGTCGTTCTCCCTATCGACATAAGATTAGCACCATATAATGAATTAGGTTACTGAAAATAGGTTTCAAACTTATTGTTTGTAGTGTTGCTACCGAATTTAATATAAACAACCTCATTTACTGAATAAAGTATTTATTTTAAGAAATTTCTCATATTTTAATCATAGTTTAGAAGTTATTGTAAATATATCTAGTCTATGCTAAAAAAAAAATTAATCATTGTAGATTTCTCTAGTAATTACCTATTTAGAATACTCATTTTTTTTGCAGTATTTTAACTGAATCCGATATAGTAGCCTTAGTAAATGGACAAAGTCAATAAATATGAAAATTCATTTTTATTTTGGGTGAAAACTCTTTTAAGAATTTGATAAAAAGTTTGAATATGTATAAAATGGTAATTGGCATATTTATGTAACACCCCTAGTTTTATGTTCTTTCAAATTAGATATTTGAACTTTAATCCAAAGGGGAGTGGACCCCAATGGATAAATATTTTGTGGATGTAATTAAATATTTCATTATGGAAACTAGATAAAATAATGCTGTGCAGATTGACCAAATGAGAATTATGAGATCACTTTCTAAATCCATGAGGATGGATAGAGGCAAATCATTCCCCAAAAATCTTTCAAAAATCCTTGAAAGAATTTATTTCCAAATTAGATTTTGAGGAAAAATCTAGTTTCCCCAATGAGGTGGAGAGTAGTTGGGAAGAGGTAAAAAGCTGGGAAAAGCATAAAGCAGCTTTAAAAGTCCCAAAAAAGGGAAGCCTAGGCAAACAGGAAGAAAAGCATCCTGTAATTCTGGACGCAGAATTAGAAACAGGCTTTGGGGAGCAACAGCTTAAATAAGCTATTCCTGAACAGATTAGAGGTTGGTCTGTTCTAGGAGATGATCTCAGCTCGGGGGTGAGTTCTTGAAGACAGAAGAATTCTAAGGTTGGGAGGTTGGTCAATTGCAGAAGTGGTATGCACATTGTTTTGTTGAGTAATTAGATTTGATATTGTTGGATAGTAGTGAAAAGTACTATGGTTATTATGTTGAGTTAAATTGATGTGCAATGAATTTCCTTACTTTTAACAGAGTTGAATAGAAGAAACAGTTCTCCTAACTTCTGTATGGTAGTAGGAAAGAATACTATGGAATACTGTCAACCAGAACTTTTAAACCATTAGATGATTTAAATCTGGAGAAAGTGTAATTGTTTCCCTAATATAGTTAATGTAACTTTAATCTTCTTCTGTAATTAGAGATAGGAACTATAATCCAGAAACTAGGATCTAATAGGATTTGAAACACTAAATTCTGGAAGATTACTTCAAGGAAGAAAGCAGCAGATTGTGATAAATTGAATCTAACTGTAACTGATCACTGCAAACAGAAATTTTATTCTGGGCAAAGACAACATTTTATCGAATAATTCTATTAACACAAGAAAAGAACATTGTTATTAAGCTAACAGTTAATATTCTGCTTAACTTAAATTCAGCAATGCAACTTTTAAATTTAGAAAGATATGTGTAAATTTTATACACATAGAAGTAGAATAAATTAGAATTTATTGCAAAGGAAAAAGGAGGATTATGCAACTATTAAAATATCTTATGTGTATACAAATGCTAACTAGAAGAAATTATAGAAGTGTACAGAGGAAGTAAATTATTGCAATCATTTCAAACTGTATTATAGTAATATTCATTTCCGGAGTCTTACACAGGAAAAGAAAATAATTTGGAGAACAGTAGTATTTCAGAAATCTGCTAAGTGATTATTAAGTCCCTATCTGATATTTGATCTCTGTTATCATTTTTACCAGTATTCAACTTTGGAAAGAATTCCCAACATATTACAGTAGAAATTATGTAAACTCGGAACACGGAAAAATGGTGTAGTAAGTGAAAATAATCTTCGAATGACCTGAGATGTTGGACAACCCATAGTTTCCATACATTTTGCAGAAAACAACAAACTGACATATATCCATATAAAATCTGCCCTGATAAACATATGGCTAAACGGGAAGTTACTAAACCTTTAAAACAAGGAGATAAATTAATTTAACGCCCAGATTTCTATATTCCCAAAGGAATAGACATAAAATATTGTAACAAAACACAATAAAAGAGAAGTCGAATGCGGAATATATATATATATATATATATATATATATATATATATATATATATATATATATATATATATATATATATATATCCCTATCTCAATTGAGTTTGATGCTCAATCATTTCCATAAAGACAAATATAAATATATAGCAGAGTTAACAGAGTCGGGAAAGTCCATTCGAATATGTCACGAAGAGAAAAATTATACAACCACAAAAACTCTCGAATGTTCATGAGAGCACTCCTACATTCTAAATACAATTGGACGAGTGGTAGCAGAGTATGCTAGAATGAGAATTTAAAATCAAATTATGACAAGTTCGGGACGAGCTTCAGAGTTGCCGAGCATGGAAAGCGAGACGTGACCAACCTGTAAATGGAGCCATAGATTCGTTTAGTAGGCGAATATGATATTGTAGGAGAGTAACAAGGGATAGATGCCCAAAACAAAAAATGAATAACAGAGAGTACCTGCAACCACAACAGAAGTAGGAAATTCATTAATGCCAGAGAAAAACAAAATTTGCAGTCGTGTACATTAACTCGAAAAAATTGTTCTCAGCAGTTTACCTATGGGAATAGTGCTCAAACTACGGTTCCGTTCCTTGAGCCCATAACAAATCGTTGTTTATTGTTTTTTTTCCCACCTAACTGTCATTCGTTGTAATTGCAACCATCTGCAATGGTACCATAGTGTTAATGAATTTAGGGTTTTCCGTCACCACTATAAGCCAGTCTTGATCGATGAGAGAGTCGACCGATTGTCGCCAGGTGTAGCGTGGAATTTAATTAGGGTTCTGCAACATCGATCTCTATTAAACACATCATGTTTGTCTTTTCACTCTTCTCCGAGGGTTTTTCTTTCCAGCGTAGCATTCTCTGTTCTTACCCCGATGGCTACGATGTAAATCCATAGTATACACCGCGCTCAACTATCCTGGTTCGACGCCATGGCTATGATACAGGTAATTTCGATTTGTTATTTGCATCTGTTTAGTTTGGATCTGTTGCAATTTCCACTAATTTTCCTTTTACATTGATTAAATTCCTTGCGGTTGGATTTTTCCTATATAATAGCACATCTTCAAAAGTTTACAATGGGTTTTCTTCTGTTGTTTCGTTTCCTTCCTTCGCAACATTCCTATTCGTTTAATAATGGTTTCACTGTCATTACGGTTCATATCACATAGCTCTATTTCGTTGTGTCGAACAGAGGTTTATACCACAGTACACCCTCGTATATTCGTTTTGGTATCTCTTTCACTTATCGCTATTGAGCTCCGAAATTTAACTATAATGTTTTTCGTTGTCCATCATCAAATCCAATAATTGGTCCTTCTTGTCTCGATGACGTGAGACCATAATGGGATTCAGCTCCCTATAATGGTTCCTAATATTTGATTTGGGAATACATTATTATTTTACACTTATTTTATGATACCTGGATCACAAATCCATCTTAGAGAATAATTTATCCCCCTTAATTTGATTGAAAAAATCATCGATCCTTGGAAAAGGGTATTTGTTTTTAACAATTAGCTTATTAAGCTAGATGTAATCAATGCATATCCTTAAAGTACCATATGTTTTTCTAAAAAATAAAACATAGGCTCACCAAGGAGACATGCTTGCGCGAATATAACATTTATCGAGAAATTCTTGTAATTTCATTTTTACTTTAGTTAACTCGAGTATACTCATTCGGTAAGGGATTCGAGACACCTGTGTAGCCCCCAAAGTTAATTCTAGAGTCAATTCAATATCCTACTTGGGAGGTAACCTTGGTATTTCCTTTGGAAACACGACAGTGAAATCTTGAATAACTAGAAGGTTTCCTAAGGAGACTAACTTATCTTTGGAGTTAGTGAAACCCACCTCGATCGCGTATATCAAATATCCTTTACGAATACATTTTCCTAAATCATAGGTAGTGATTGGTCATAGTACCATGGTATTTTCAACTACTTACAACTCTTTTCTAACACCCTCCTTATTAAGGTACGTGATTGTCTTTTCCTTACAGTTTAATAAGGACCAATGTTCATCGAACTAGTCCATCCCAATTAGAAAGTCATATGACCCGAGGGGAAACACATTGAGACCTACATTAACTAGATTTCATACTATTTCAATGGGACATACATCCACCTTGGTTGTCACCCTTATTATTGCCTAGTAGCCAATTGCATTAGCTGAGAATTTTTAAATTTGCTGGTTTGTAAGTGGAATTTTCAACATTTTTTGGACACATAACTTAAAATAGCTCCTGATTCTATTAAAATCGACACAACATGGTTAAAAAAATTACCTTAAAACTCGATCATGGTTGGCTTGTATTCATCTTGATGATCATCCCAGGAAACATTAATTATGGGTATGTTCCATGCCACCTTACCAACTGTAGAAGACTCCTGAATGTTGATAGCTTGTTCCACTCTAGTACGACGAGGGAATTTTTTTAATAATGTGGCTCCCCACGGCCCCAACATTGCAAGGGAGGTTTTTTTGTGCTTGACTAACTTCTGGTTTACTAGATACCTCCACCTGCTTCAATTCATTTTGGGACTTAAATATTTGCTAACTCCTTCCAAAAGCTTTATTCTTCTCATTCTTATGTACATTTCGAACATTTCCACATATTATATTTTTAATGTTTTGGAAGTTCTTCGGTGCTTTTTTGTTAGCCCAAAGCTTACCACTTTCTCCCTTCTGCTTCATCTACTGGTAACAAATTTGCACCTTCTTGATGGCTTCGTCCATGGTTTTGGGATTATCACATTCCAACCTTTCTTTCATAAAAACGGGTAGGCTACTCATGAATCACTACACTTTGGCCTTTTATTCTCATATGTAAGGTACATACCTCAACAGGGATGTGAATTTTTCCACAAATTCATCCAAATTCCTTCGCCTTATCGTCATAAAATCACTCAATCAAGTATTTTTCTTTAAAATGTTTATGAAAATCTCCCTAATTCACCCTTTGCTCATCAATTGTATGTACAACCTTAACCTCTTCCCACCATAATGTGGCCTTTCCTTGAAGCTCGTAGATTGCTAATATTTCTTTCAAATTATCATCATATTCATAAATTTGAAAATATATGTTAATGTTAATCAAACATGGTTTTAAGCAGCTTCCTCCATTTCTCCGTCAAAATTTAGAGGTTTTATTTTTTTCAATTCCCATTTTAAATCAATATTATGTTTCTTATTTCTTTGATGGTCTGACACATTTTCAAATTCTTCCTCATTTCCTCCCTTATACTATTCCAAATGTTGAGTATGACTTTTTTCAAGCTCATTTTCACCTTCCAGCCTTTGCTCTTCGTTTTGTTCCTCATTACCAGAGCTAGGCATGGAAGTTCTATGATTTTGGAAATTAGATAAGCTTTTCAGTATTCATTCATGATCTCACATTAAACTCTCATTCTCTTCCCACAAACTGGCCATATCGATTCTTAATTGTTGAATAGTTTCCAAAAACACAATAGCCGATTTTTGATGACCTCCTTCTAACTACACACACTCCTCTGGGTTAACCCCTTAACCAGGTATAAAGTCTGATTCTAATGATGGTCATATTGGATGTGTACCACTACCTCCCATGTGCATCATGCTTCTTCTCTCTCTCTCTCTCTCTCTCTCTCTCTCTCTCTCATCACAAAACATGAATTTGTTAATCAGTTTCCCAAATCGAGCCACAATGTTGCAACCTAGCTCTGATACCACTTTTAACAGTTGTTCTTAAAATCCATTTTAATATATATATATATATATCATAGATTTAATTTATATAAATAATGTCTACGCAATGCCAATAAACATCTTGATACAATCATTAAGATCCTTACGCCTCACATGATCAAGGTATACATCATTGGTTTTACTATCTCACCATGGACACATTGTTTAAGAGAATCTTGTAAAATTAATGTAGATTTAAATTTTTGATATGAAGGTATGGTTGAGGATCTGATTAATTTATTCTTCGTTGTCGTCTACCAAACTATCCAAACCATTATTTGGTCTTGTCAGTAACTATGGACATTGGATCTTATTGTATCATTTGATATTTCAAAAACTGGGATTATGACTTTCATAAATAGGTTCATGTTGGTGTAACGGAGAACTCTCTAGACCTCTACTAGATGAGTTTTTTTCACTATTTTCAACTCTCAATGCATATGACACCTAGTATCATCCTCTTCGTACACACACCTTTATTCCCATCAAATCATGGAGATTTCAAGGGATTGTTGGATGTAACTAATTCCACCCATGACTGTTGTTGACGTTGTCATTTTGCTCCTTCCTGCAGTGGTGTTACCACTCTGCTTCCAGGTTTTTCTCAAACCCTAATTTGAATATTCTTCCAGATATTTCCTACTTTGAATATGATTCTCTTATGACCAATTTTATTCACGATAGGAATTAAACTAAAGAGAAAGCACTAATTTAGTCATGTTCCAGAAAATTATCCATTTCCCATTTCTCTAAAGAACATAGTACCAAACTAATCCAAATCTTAACAATTATTTAACCATTTTTGTTCAAGAAGTTAATACTTATCTGCTTTAGTGAGCTTTCCTAGAGAATTTGACCAAGAAAGAGACTCTTTACCACTCAACCTGTGAGACTGATAATTCAGGTTTCCCGGGAGCCTCCTAGCTTCCAAAGTAGGACCTTGAGGCCCCACTTCAGTCCAGAACTTCTAGAGTAGTTAAAGACTGTAGTCATTCTAGGACTTTAAGAGCCTAGTCGAGTCCAAAACTTCGAGTAGTTAAATATAGTAGTCATTCTAGGACTTTAAGACCCTAGTCTAGTCCATAATGTTTTCTCACGGTTCAGGGTTTCCACTCTTTGCCACTAGTTGTAGATGGCCCTTTCATTAATGTAATTTGCTGCTTTCAACAACATAGACTTGTTCTTTGTTCCACACTACTTTCTTTCAAGAGATTTTTCTTTTAATCCCTCTACGGAAAGAAGTAACTGTCTAACCACTTGGAAGCTCCAATTTTTTTATATCAAATCTTTCCTGTCATTTCTCTAACTAAACATTATTTTCACAAAATAAAAATAATAACCACAACATTTTATTCCTACCTTCTTTTATTCCTACATTCTTTTACTGTTCTAGCCTCTATCTATTTGAATTACTAAGTTTTACATAAAACAAAGTAAAAATAAATGTCGGTTGCTCATAACGAAATTTTACATAAAACGAAGTAAAAATAAATTCTAGTTGTTCATAACCAAGTTTTATCTAAAACAAATTGAAAGTGAATGCGAGTTGTTCATACACTATGCGAAAAGAGGTAAAGTGATTATCATAAATTGGATCATAACTTCTTTTCCTCCTGAAAGAAAAAAATCATTTAAATATAATTTAAAATAATAAATAATAAGTTAAAACGAATATTGAAATCATAAAAAATTTAAAGTTGTAATAGGCTGGTATGGATGATAGGCAGTACTTAAATTTCAGTATGTAATATCTATATAGTCTAATTAATATATGAAACGGTTTTATGGTTAGAATCATATAATATAATTTTAAAAAAAATTATGAATTTTTTTAATATATATATTTAGTATATTAAAAAAATTAAATAGTTTTATCTTTGGAATCATATAATATGATTTTAAATAAAATTATGATTTTTTTTTGTTATTTAATTTTTTTAATGTATAAATATATTTAATATATTAAAAAAAGTTAAATACTTCAATTTTATAAATTTTACAACTTAAATTTATAATTTTCAGAAATCTTTATCAGTAAATTAAACCAAAAAAATATTAAAAATAACCCTTTCATCTTTTAATTAGACTATATTTCTAATATTTCTGCAATAAAAATAAAACTTTCTCCAATGAAAATAGACCTATGAAACTAAAGCAATGAAAATAGACATATGAAACTAAATACATCTAACATGTTCTACCAAATTTTGAGCAAAATGACCCCAATTGTTTTGAGAAAATACCCATTTCATTTAGTATTTAACTATGCTTCTAATGTTTCTACTATGAAAATAAATATATGAAACTAAATACATGTGGCAAGCTCATTGCAGTTGGAAAATCGATGCAAAGGACTACGGTTTGTACAACACTTTCCCGAGGACAAGAACTGTTTCAATTTAACTATATTTGGAAGGCTGACGTGCAAATGAATGACTTTGAAGGAGATGCACACTGTTGTGCAACAATTCAGTTATATATACCTCACTGCATCTCTAGCTCTATATCGAAATTGAGTTACAGAAAACCCGTTAATTGCATATTAACTGTAGAGGATGGCAAGGAAAAATGTGATGGCGATGGCCATCAATTTGATCATCCAGATGACAATAATATTGTACTATTCGGAAAAATTCAATTGGTAACTGCTGGCTACGGAAAAAAATGGTTGCGAGCGCACGCAACATTCTATGGAGAGGTTCATGGAACTTCAACTGATATGGGTAATTATTTTTATGAAGTGTAATCTCTAAACATTTTGATATTGAAATGGCAATTAGTTGTTTGCTACTTTTTGAATCTGATGAGCTACTGTTTGGATCTGACGTTGTTGGGACTGATGATCAAATGACAGGAGGAGCCTACGGTTATGAGAAGATGTACAAAGGTGGATATGGCGTAAGCAACACTGCATTGAGCGAAGCCCTGTTTGGAGAAGGGGAGGCGTGTGGGTCTTGTTATGAATTGTTGTGCGACGCCAAATCGGTCCCACAATGGTGTCTCCCAGATAGGAAGAGGATTAAAGTGACTGCTACCAACTTGTGTCCTCCGTATGGAGCTGGATGGTGCAATAACCCTAACCATCACTTCGATCTCTCCATGCCTGCTTACCTCACCATTGCCCGCTACAAGGCAGGAATTGTGCCCGTTTTCTACAGAAGGGTGCCATACCTAAGGGAGGGAGGCTTGAGGTTTTCCATGAAAGGGAATGCCTATTTCAATGCTATGGTCGTAAGCAAAGTGGGCGGGAGTGGAGACGTGAAGGGCGTGTGGGTAAATGCAGATGGGTTCGGAGCTGATCAGTGGCAGGCGTTGGATAGAAACTGGGGGGCCAATTGTGTAACGTCTCCTACTCTCCATACGACCACTTTTTTTTTCATGTAATCTCAATTCCAATAATAATTATGCCAAAGGCTAAGGTATAGATACCTCTCTTAGGTATATATAATTTCTATTTTATTTATCACATTTCTTTAGGCAAGGTGGTTGCTATATATATATATATATATCAATATATATATAACCCATGCCCATTCGTTTCTTCATATTATAGTCACAAGTATATTTCCACCCTTAATTTACTTTCACTGAAATTATGTTTATAGACATACACCTCATTGTCGATTTGATACAATTTATCATTTGTCACTTTAACTAAGTTTACATTAAGTAACTTACCTTGGAGTTCATATTAAATATGTAATGATATTCTCCAATTATCACGTCGACTAGTGCACCCCTCGAATTTTAATAGTCAACGTATTTACCATACCATAAATCCATAGTCCTATCCATGGTATATGGATGACCGTTGGCTTTGATATTATTCACATCGTGAAATAGTCATACACATGTCGATTGCTTTAGCGTTGGAATTCAATATTAATGTTTCGATTTGGATCATGGTGTAGATATCATATCTACTGACATATGTTACTTGGTTATGGCGCATTGATTTATATTGGTACATATACATAAATGTCAAACTACGGTTCCGTTCCTCGAGCCCATAACAAATCGTTGTTTATTGTTTGTTTTCCCACCTAACTGTCATTCGTTGTAATTGCAACCATCCGCAATGGTACCATAGCGTTAATGAATTTAGGGTTTTCCATCACCACTATAAGCCAGTCTTGATCGACGAGAGAGTCGACCGATTGTTGCCAGGTGTAGCGTGGAATTTAATTAGGGTTCTGCAACATCGATCTCTATTAAACACATCATGGTTTCCTTTTCACTCTTCTCCGAGGGTTTTTCTTTCCAGCGTAGAATTCTCTGTTCTTACCCCGATGGCTACGATGCAAATCCATAGTATACACTGCACTCAGCTATCCTGGTTCGACGCCATGGCTATGATACAGGTAATTTCGATTTGTTATTTACATCCGTTTAGTTTGGATCTGTTGCAATTTCCACTAATTTTCCTTTTACAATGATTAAATTCCTTGCGGTTGGATTTTGCCTATATAATAGCGCATCTTCAAAAGTTTACAATGGGTTTTCTTCTGTTGTTTCGTTTCCTTCCTTCGCAAATTTTCTATTCGTTTAATAATGGTTTCACTGTCATTACGGTTCATATCGCATAGCTCTATTTCGTTGTGTCGAACAGAGGTTTATACCACAGTACACCCTCGTATATTCGTTTTGGTATCTCTTTCACTTATGGCTATTGAGCTCCGAAATTTAATTATAATGCTTTTCGTTGTCCATCAGCAAGTCCAATAATTGGTCCTTCTTGTCTCGATGATGCGAGACCAGAATGGGATTCAGCTCCCACTATTCCCATAGGTAAACTGCTGAGAACAATTTTTTCGAGTTAATGTACATGACTGCAAATTTTGTTTTTCTCTGGCATTAATGAATTTCCTACTTCTGCTGTGGTTGCAGGTACTCTCTATTATTCGTTTTTTTTTTTGGGCATCTATCCCTTGTTACTCTTCTACAATATCATATTCGCCTACTAAACGAATATATGGCTCCATTTACAGGTTGGTCACGTCTCGCTTTCCATGCTCGGCGACTCTGAAGCTCGTCCCGAACTTGTCATACTTTGATTTTAAATTCTCATTCTAGCATACTCTCCTACGACTCGTCCAATTGTACTTAGAACGTAGGAGTGCTCTCATGAACATTCAAGAGTTTTTGTGGTTATATAATTTTTCTGTTCATGACATATTCGAATGGACTTTCGCGACTCTGTTAACTCTGCTATATATTTATATTTGTCTTTGTGGCAATGATTGAGCGTCAAACTGAACTGAGATAGGGATAGATATATACATATATATATATTCCGCATTCGGCTTCTCTTTTATTGTGTTTTGTTACAATATTTTATGTCTATTCCTTTGGGAATATAGAAATCTGGGGGTTAAATTAATTTATCTCCTTGTTTTTAAGGTTTAGTAACTTCTCGTTTAGCCATATGTTTATCGGGGTAGATTTTATATGGATATATGTCAGTCTGTTGTATTCTGCAAAATGTATGGAAACTCTGGGTTGTCCAACATCTCAGGTCATTCGAAGATTCTTTTCACTTACTACACCATTTTTCCGTGTTCTGAGTTTACATAATTTCTACTGTAATATGTTGGGTATTCTTTCCAAAGTTGAATACTGGTAAAAATGATAACAGAGATGAAATATCAGATAGGGACTTAATAATCACTTAGCAGATTTCTGAAATACTACTGTTCTCCAAATTATTTTCTTTTCCTGTGTAAGACTCTGGAAATGAATATTACTATAATACAGTTTGAAATGATTGCAATAATTTACTTCCTCTGTACACTTCTATAATTTCTTCTAGTTAGTGTTTGTATACACATAAGATAGTTTAATAGTTGCATAATCCTCCTTTTTCCTTTGCAATAAATTCTAATTTATTCTACTTCTATGTGTATAAAATTTACACATATCTTTCTAAATTTAAAAGTTGCATTGCTCAATTTAAATTAAGCAGAATATTAACTGTTAGCTTAATAACGGTGTTATTTTCTTGTGTTAATAGAATTATTTGATAAAATGTTGTCTTTGCCCAGAATAAAATTTATGTTTGCAGTGATCAGTTACAGTTAGATTCAATTTATCACAATCTGCTGCTTTCTTCCTTGAAGTAATCTTCCAGAATTTAGTGTTTCAAATCCTATTAGATCCTAGTTTCTGGAGGATAGTTCCTATCTCTAATTATAGAAGCAGATTAAAGTTACATTAACTATATTAGGGAAACAATTACACTTTCTCTAGATTTAAATCATCTAATGGTTTAGAAGTTCTCGTTGACAATATTCCCTAGTATTCTTTCCTACTACCATACAGAAGTTAGGAGAAATTTTTCTTCTATTCAACTCTATTAAAAGTAAGGAAATTAATTGCACATCAATTTAACTCAACATAATAACCATAGTAATTTTCACTACCATCCAACAATATCAAAAATTACTCAGCAAAACAGTGTGCATACCACTTCTGCAATTGACCAACCTCCCAACCTTAGAATTCTTTTGTCCTCAAGAACTCACCCCCGAGCTGAGATCATCTCCTAGAATAGACCAACCTCTAATCTGTTGAGGAATAGCTTATTTAAGTTGTTTCTCCCCAAAGCCTGTTTCTAATTCTGCGTCCAGAATTACAAGATGCTTTTCTTCCTGTTTGCCTAGGCTTCCCTTTTTTGGGACTTTTAAAGCTGCTTTATGCTTTTCCCATCTTTTTACCTCTTCCCAACTACTCTCCACCTCATTGGGGAAACTAGATTTTTCCTCAAAATCTAATTTGGAAGTAAATTCTTTCAAGGACCTTTGAAAGATTTTTACGGAATTATTTGCCTCTATCCATCCTCATGGATTTAGCAAGTGATCTCATAATTCTCATTTGGTCAATCTGCACAACATTATTTAATTTAATTTCCATAATGAAATATTTAATTACATCCACAAAATATTTATCCATTGGGGTCCACTCCCCTTTGGATTAAAGTTCAAATGTCCAATTTGAAAGAACATAAAACTAGGGGTGTTACATATTCCCCCTCTGAAAGCAAACACCGTCCTCGGTGTTGATATCTAACTACTAGAGTTCATCATTTTTTTTCAAACAAAAATGGATATTTGTCCATCATTTCAGCTTCTCTTTCCCAGATAGCTTCTTCAGCAGTAAAGTGCTTCCACTACACCTTTACTCTTTCTACCGTTCGATTCCTCAATTCAATTTCTTCCCGCTCCAATATTTGAAGCGGCTCTGGAAGGAACTCCCCTTCTGGTTCCACCTGTATCACATTCCAATCAACAATGTGAGAAGCATCATGTATATATCTTTTTAATAATGAAACATGAAACACATCATGCACTTTAATATGGGGCGGTAAGGCCAGCTTGTAAGCCACTGGTCCCACCCTTTCTAACACTTCAAAAGGACCACAACATCCAGGAGCTAGTTTTGCACAACTTCCAACATAAAGTGTGCTCTTTTTGGGTTTAATACGCAAATACACATGTTCCCCCACTTTAAATTCTCGATGTACCCTCTTCTTATCAGCATAGTTTTTCTGGAAATCTTGTGTTGTCTTGATTTTTCTTTGTATTTGTTTAACAATTCTTTCCATCTCTTGTAAAGCATTTGGTCCCAACATTAGTTTATCCTCAGGTTGGATCCAACTCAAAGGATTATGACATTTCCTTCCATAGAGGGCTTCAAACGGACTCATCTTGATGGAGAATTGATAGCTGTTATTATAGGCAAATTTAGCTAAATGTAAGTAGTCTTCCCATTTGGATGGACTATCGATCACATACATTCTCAGCATATCCTCCAGAATATGATTTGTTCTTTCTGTTTGACCGACGGTCTGAGGGTGGTAGGCAGTACTAAAATTCAACTTATTGCCCATACCTCCAAATAGACCTTTCCAAAAGGCTGCTGTGAAATTGGCATCTCTGTCTGAAACAATCATCTTTGGGACCCCATGTAACCTTACTATCTCTTTTAGGAACGCATCTGCTACTTGGGCTGTCCCAAAAGTAGACTTTACATGTATAAAGTGTGTAGCTTTTGTTAAAGTGTCTACTACTACCATAACTGAGTCATGCTGGTACTTGGTTCTGGGTAATCTTGTTATGAAATCCATAGAAATGGTATCCCATTTCCATTCTGCAACTGGCAAGGGATTTAATAGACCAGCAGGATGCTGATGTTCAACTTTGACTAGTTGACACTCCATGCATCTAGCTAAATATTCTGTTACATCTCTTTTCATTCCTGGCCAAAATAACTTCTTTTTCAAAGCTGTTAACATTTTTTGATATCCCGGATGTCCTGCATAAGGTTGTTTGTGATATTCATCTAGGATCTCTCTTTTCAAAGTTTCCACATTGGGGATATACAATATATTTTTGTAGCAGATCAGTCTTTTTTGGTTTTGAGTGTATTCAGTCATTTCCTTCTTTAGTATTTTCACCTGTAGATTCTCATAATTTGGATCCTGGTCTACTACCTTTTTCACTAGATCTTCTAAATCAAGATTAGCACTACTTCCAATGCTGTTTATGTTTTGACAAGCATTTCTGCTCAGGGAATCAACAATTTTATTTTCTTTCCCCCTGACATGTTTTATGTCCATATCAAATTCACTCAGAAAAGACAGCCATCTGGCCTGTCTAGCATTCAAATCATTTTGGGAAAAGAAGTATTTAAGACTAATATGATGAGTCATCAATGTAAATTTTTTCCCAAGGAGATAGTGTCGCCACATATTCAAGGCATGAATTACAACAGCCAACTCCAAATCATATTCACTATAGGTGTGTTCATGTGTCTTCATTTTCCTAGACTCATATGCAATAACTGAGTTTTCCTGCAAAAGGACTCCTCCCAACCCCTTTCTACAGGCATCTGTACATACAACAAATTCTTTAACAGGATCTGCAATTTTCAATATAGGGGCTGTGGTGAGTTTTAATTTTAATTGTTTAAAACTGTTTTGGCATTTTTCAGTCCACTCAAATTTGACTCCATTTCTTTGTAGGGAAGTTATGGGATATGCTATGGCCGAAAATCTCTCCACAAATCTGCGATAATAACCTGCAATCCCCATGAATGATCTCACTACTTAAACATCCGTTAGAACTGGCCATTCTCTAATAGATTTTATATTTTCAGGGTCAACAGCCAACCCTTGCTCAGAAATAATATGACCCAAGTATTGGATCTTGTCCTTATAGAATTCACATTTACTGAATTTGGCATATAACTAGTTTTCTTTCAAAGTTTGCAACACTATCCTCAGGTGCTCTTTGTGCTCCTCCTTACTTTTTGAATAAACTAAAATATCTTCTATGAACACTAGTATGAATTTATCCAAGTACTTGTTTAACACACTGTTCATTAAGCAAATAAAGGTGGCTGGGGCATTTGTCAAACCGAAAGGTAGGACTACAAATTCGTAGTGACCATACCTGGTTCAAAAAGATGTTTTGCTAATGTCTTCCTCTTTAATTCTGAGTTGGTGGTAACCAGTCCTTAGATCGATCTTAGAAAATACTGACACTCCTCTTACCTGATCAAAAAGATCATCAATTCGAGGCAAAGGGTATCTGTTTTTTGTTGTCAACTTATTCAGCTGACGATAGTCAATGCACATTATAAAAGTTCCATCCTTATTTTTGAAGAACAGCACTGGCGCTCCCCAAGGAGACACACTCGGTCTGATATAACCCTTATCTAGCAATTCTTGCAATTGCATTTTCAGCTCCACCAGTTCAGGAGGACTCATTTGATAAGGGGCTTTGGAAACCAGTGTTGCTCCCAGCACCAAATCGATTGAAAATTCAATCTCTCTTTTAGGGGGAAGATGAGGAATCTCATCTGGAAAAACTTCCTTAAACTCTCTCACCACTGGAAAAGTATCCAGCAGGTTTCCTTCAGGTTGTTGTTCTATTTCTTCAACATGTACTGCATAAACTTGATATCCTTTCCTAGCTGTTCTTTTTAATTTCAGTGCTGATATTTGTCTTACAGAGATGGGTTTTGGTTTTCCTTTAAGAATAAAAGGTTTTCCTTTTTCATCTATGCAATGCAGAGTTTTATCCCAACAGTTCATCATCGCCTTTCTTTTTTCCAGCCAGTCCATTCCTATCAGCAAGTCATATGAGCCTAAGGGAAGAATGTTTAAATTTACTCCTATCTGAAAATCATTTAATTTAATTGTTGTTTGAGGTAGCTTATGAGTCACCTTCCGCTTGGTACCCGTGGCTAACTGTACCAACCAAGACTGCTGAAATTTTTTAGTTTTGAGATTGCATTTTTCTACTACTTGTGGACTAATGTAACTCAAAGAAGCACCTGGATCGATTAACACAGTAACAGATTGATCAAAAATCTTACCTTCCATTTCTACCATGGTAGCTTGGTGTTCTAACTATCAATTCTCCAGGGCTGCACTGATAGTGGGCATATTTCTTGCTATATCATTTATTGTGGTAGCTTCTCGATCTCTCATAATCATCTGGATGTTTCGGTGGGGAAAATCCCTCAAGAGATGAGGTTCTCCACATCCCCAGCATTTCAAAGGTTCCCTCATTTTAACTGTGCCTTCTTTCTTATTGTCTCCATCTAATTGTTTCGAACCAACTTGAGATTGAGCAGTTTGACTTTCTTTTGATGTATTAAACTTCTTCCGCTGATGATCCCTACCAAAATTCTTTAGGTACGCTGGTTTCTGTTTCTTTCCTCTAATTTCACCCTTGTTTATCCAGCCTTTTCCATGCTCACCCTTTCCTTTAAACTGCTGGTAGCATAATATAGCTTTTCTTACTGCTCCATCCATAGTTTTTGAGTTATCAAACTCGATCTTCTCTTTGTACACAGCAGGAAAAAAATTCAAAAACCTTTGTACCTTTGCCTTCTCTTCCCTAATGTAAGGGACATATCTCAACAGATTTGTAAACTTGGTGACAAACTCATCAATAGTAAGCTGTCCCAGTCTAAGCTCATGAAATTCCTTTGCTTTATAATCATAATAACGTTCATTTAAATAGCGGTTTTTAAACTTAACCTGGAAATCTTCCCATGTAACTGTCTTTTCATCAATGGCATGAACCATTTTCGTCTCCTCCCACCACAAGGTAGCCTTACCTTGTAGCTGGTAGACAGCTAATCTGGCCTTCAGATTGCTTTCGTATTCATAGACCTAGAAATACTTAATCATGTTCAACAACCAGGCTTCAGCATCTTCCTCCTTCTCCCCATCATAGGAGGGAGGTTTGATCTTTCGGAATTCCCTGTGTAATTCCTTTTTCTACTTATAATGATGCCTGATAGCATCATCTTCCTCGGACTCATCACTCTTCCTCTTTCCGGAACCTTCACCCTCTTGGCTGTTCCGCGAAGTTAATTCTCTGATGAGCCTTTCCTGCTCCTCACTCACTAATGACAATCTGTCATTCTGGCTTCTTAGCTCAACCATTTCTCGTTGCAAACTATGCAACATAGCCAGTACTGGAGCATTGGGATCTGGTGTATTATCTTCATCATGCAAATCAACATATATCTCGTCACTTCCAGCCATTGGAATTGTCTATTTCAGCCCCACACTGTACACTAAACAACACAGATCAGAATTTTTTTATTTTTTTTCCAACAATAATTAATTTACACAACAATAGTGAGCACAACAACAACAGCTCAGTTTTATGTAACCTGGGCTTTGATACCATTTGTAACGTCTCCTACTCTCCATACGACCCCTTTTTTTTTCATGTAATCTCAGTTCCAATAATAATTATGCTAAATGCTAAGGTATATATACCTCTCTTAGGTATATATAATTTCTATTTTATTTATCACATTTCTTTACGCAAGGTGGTTACTATATATATATATATATATATATATATATATATATATATATAACCCATGCCCATTCATTTCTACTACTAACTTTATTGGTATGAAATATCTTTATATTATAGTCACAAGTATATTTCCACCCTTAATATACTTTCACTGAAATTATGTTTATAGACATACACCTCATTCTCGATTTGATACAATTTATCATTTGTCACTTTAACTAAGTTTACATTAAGTAACTTACCTTGGACTTCATATTAAATATGTAATGATATTCTCCAATTATCACGTCAGCTAGTGCACCCCTTGAATTTTAATAGTCAACGTATTTACCATACCATAAATCCATAGTCCTATCCACGGCATATGGATGAACATTGGCTTTGATATTATTCACATCATGAAATAGTCATACACATGTCGATTGTTTTAGCGTTGGAATTCAATATTAATGTTTCGATTTGGATCATGGTGTAGATATCATATCTACTGACATAGGTTACTTGGTTATGGCGCATTGATTTATATTGGTGGGCGGAAACCCCAGTTAGACTTCAGTGGCGGGAGTTTTGGAGGAGTTAACGGGACAGATAGTGGAGTTGTGTTCTGTTTGTTTTAGTTGAACTAGTTGGGATTAGTTAACTAACTAATCAACTAGATATGAGTGGAGTAAATTAAATAATATTTAATTTACTAAATATTAACTCATTAGTCAACTCAAGAACACTTGAGTTCACTACAGTGCATGATCAGTTCAGTGGAGACCAGTGGAAGAGGTAGATGAAAGGGTGAGTAAAGCTATCAGTTGGTAGATTTGTTTTGCATGAGATTTGCATTACACTTGGAGGAATTGTCCATGACAATTACGCAATCAAGGAAAGGGGATTCGAACCTTGAACCTCTTCATATACAGGCCATGATTGCGCAATAGAGGCAAAGGCAGTTAGTGGTGTGTTTTGAACCCGAGACTTGTTCAAAACCAAGCTAGATTGTGAGTAACTTCATGAGAGAGTACTGAGTACTTGTGAGGAGTATTGTACTTGTTTGGTTACTTGATTTCTCCATTATAATATACACAATAGCTGCGGGTTTTTCAGCTATAGGCTTTCCCATACATACTGAGTTAATGTGTGATTGAATTGATGTGAGATTGCTTCTGTTATTTCCGCATGTGACAATTAATTGTAGAAGAAGGTTATGTGTTATGTATGCAATTCGAAATTGATATATGACCGGGTTAATCTTCAGTGAATAAGTGATTTATTCAGCTAATTTCTACATGGTATCGGAGCAAGATTAATTGTCGAGATCTATTACGGTGATTGCAAACTTATTTCCTCGGACAGAGTCTGCATATGGGCCAGGAAGCCTCCGGATTCATCTTTCTTCGGAAAGTGAAAGGTCTGGTAAAAGCCCCTTGCAGTCAATATCTGATTTGGAAATAATTTGTTTTCAAGTGTAGATCGGAAGCGATAGAGCTTGGAGTTTGGAATTCGAATTTTGCAGCAGCTTTGTTTTCTTGGTGCTGGTGTTGAAAATTTCTTCTTTCAACGGTTTGCGACTCGAATATGCTCTTGAAGGCAGTTCGAATTATGTTGCATGGAAGGATCGCATGGAAGCAGTGTTAGAAGATAATGGTCTGAAGGAGTTCGTAGATACGGATGTCCCAAAGCCCACTGATGCAGCTTTAGTCGATGCATGGCAAAAGAAGATAGCGAAATGTCGAAGGATCTTGTTGGAGGGCGTCAAGGATCATATTGTATCCAGCCTGCATGGAAAGGCTACTCCATATTTAATGTGGAAAGCTTTGACGGATCTATTCCAGAGTAAGAGTGACCAAAGGAAGCTAGCGCTCAAAGATAAGCTCAGGAACATCAAGATGGAGAAAGGTGACAGTATCGCCAAATACCTCACGAAGTTCACTCAATGCAGAGATGAGCTGGGAAGTGTGGGGGTGACTGTCGAAGATGAGGACATGGTCGACCTGGCTCTCCTTGGTCTTCCGAAGGCTTGGCACTCATGTCAAGATAGTGTCAATGGTCGGGAGAAGCTGCCGGGATGGGAGCGCCTTTGGGCGGATCTCATGCAGGAGGAGATAAGGAGGACTACTCGAGATGGATCTTCATCAAAGGGAGCTGATGAAGAAAGCTGCGCTTTGGTGGCCAAAGCAAAGAAGGGGAAGGGTAAGAAAACCTCTCATTCTGGTGCTAAGGGCAAGAAGCAGGATATGGCGAAAGTGAAGTGTTTTCACTGCCATGATCACGGACATTATGCTACCAATTGTCCAAAGAAGAAGAAGAACAAGCAAGCGGGAAGATCTGGAGATGGAGAAGCTTTGGCTTCACAGTTCGAGCTTGACTTTTCACTGATTGCATGCTTGGTTTCAAGTGTGATGGGATCGGTGTGGTTCTTGGACAGCGGTGCGTCATTTTATATGACGGGAGATCGGGAGTTGTTCTCAGATCTGGAGGACAAGGATTTGGGTATGCACATCGAGATGGGCGATGACGGTAGATACAGTGCGACTGGTATCGGTACCGTATCCTTTCAGAGGGAGTCTAGTAAACCCTTTGTCTTAAAGGATGTCATGCATGTACCTGGATTGAAGAAGAACCTGATTTCAGTAGCGATGTTGGAGGATAAGGGGTATGATGTGGTCTTCAGCGAAGGAAAAGCCTTCCTGCGCAGTAAGACTACTGGAGAGACCCGGAAGATAGGGGTTCGAACTCGGAACCTTTATCAGTTGCAGGTAGATGACTGCGCAGCTATGGCATGCAAGGCTGGAGATGTGGTGAGCCGGGATGATGAGGGCGAACTATGGCACAGGAGAGTGGGCCATCTTCACCATGGAGCTTTGAAGATTCTGCAGCAGATTTCTACTGGACTTCCTAAGGGCACCCTTGCGCAGTCAGATCAGTGCAAGGGGTGTACTTCAGGGAAGTATGTGAAAGCCACCTTTCACGAGAAGGATAGTCGCGCCACGACGATCCTTGAGAGAGTTCACACAGACGTGTGTGGTCCTTTCTCAGTTGCTTCGACAGCAAAGCACAAGTATTATGTGATCTTTGTTGATGATTTCTCTCGAAAGTGCTGGATCTTCTTCATGCAGGAGAAGAGCGATACATTCGCGAAGTTCTGTGAGTTTAAAGCACTGGTCGAGAAGGAGTCGGGGAAGAAGGTGATTTCTCTAAGGAGTGATAACGGTGGTGAATTCATCTCGGCTGAATTCAAGGAGTTCTGTAGCACAGAAGGGATTCAGAGAGAGCTCATCGCACCCCATAACCCACAGCAGAATGGGGTGGCTGAGCGGAAGAACAGAACGATCGTGGGTGCTGCACGAGCGATGTTGCATGATCAGGGCCTACCCCTTCACTTGTGGGCTGAGGCATGCAATACAGCAGTGTATGTGCAGAACCGTTGTCCTCACAAGGTTCTTGGCATGAGTACACCGGAGGAGGCTTATTCTGGCAAGAGGCTTGA